>SJYC01036351.1:0-23723 GCA_006408675.1 Madoqua kirkii | reverse complement strand
TGAAAATATCTAACTATCTGAAGACCTGTTCTGCCAGTTTTTCCCTGTGGAAAAACTGGAGTACCTCATTGCTCTCCATCCTGAACTCCTTTCAGGGGTTGTTGAAGGTCATCAGCTGCAGCAGCACATGACTTAATCCTTGTAGAGTTAGATGGCAAGTGCCCACGGCAAGTGCCAGTTTGTAGTTGACATAATATAGAATGGTCTAGAAGAGTGGCTACCATAGGGGAGGGAATTTGCCCCCCTGAGCACATGTGGCAATGTCCAGAGTTACTTTTTGGTCATCATTCCATGAACTGGGAGGGGCTCAGGAAGTGGAAATGGCAACCCACTCCAGTGTTCTTGCCTGGAGAATCCCAGGGACGAGGGAGCCTTCTGGGCTGCCATCTATGGGGTGGCTCAGAGTCGGACATGACTGAAGTGACTCAGCAGCAGCAGGAAGTGGTACCACTAGCATCTAGCAAGGAGAGGCCAGAGATGCTACTAAACATCCTACAATGCACAAGACATCCCCCACTACAAAGAATGATCCAGCCCCAGGTGTCCATAGTGTGGACAGAGAAAGCCTGTCTAGAATGATTGTTACCTAGAACTAGCTTCACAGAATCACCCAGCAAATGTGCTGAGGACACAGATTCCTAGCCCTTCCTCCCAAGATGCTGGGTCAGCCCATCTGGAAGCTGGCCCTGCAATTCATGTTCCAGCAAAGTTCCCCAGTGTTTCACTCCTTAGCCATGTTTGCCAGTCATGGACCAAAAGGCAGTAGGCTCTCATGCACTCTGGTGTCTCCCCGGACCAGCTGTCCTGTGGATACTGAGGCGTGCCTCTCAGACAGAGGTGTCTGTGGTCCACTGGGAGGGACAAGCTTAGCCTGGTTTGACTTAGTAGATACATAAGACCTGTTCGTGAAAGAGGAGTGTATGACCTGACCAGAACCTGCCCTGTCCTTCACATGGGCAGCACTCTGGTGTTCTAAATCCTTAAAGTTCCATCAGCCTGCCTCTACCCAGAAGCTGCCTTCCTATTCTCAACAAATCTCTGACACGTAAACTCAGACGCTTTTGTCATTTAACCAACTGCCAAAACGCCTTGGAAGAAAGGGAAAACTCCTACCTCTCATGTGAAACTTAGGATATTTTACTTATAAAATAATCAGAACCAAAGGCTTGATCATCATAAGCAAAAGCACAGTCCATCATCTCTGAAAGGAAACATATGTTCCCCCAGACAAAGAACAGTCCATTTCATGACCTTTTCTAGGCTAACAGGAGGCGCTCTTAGGTCTGAGGCCCATCCCACACCACACTAAACACCCTGACCAGTGACTGGAGCACGTGTTAGATGCAACTGCTGATTTGTATAAACTTTGTAAGAATTTTTATAACTTTTGAAGCTTTTGAAATTAATTGGCTTCTATAAGCCCATTTAAGATTGGCTCTGATCAGTTAGGGACTCATAATATACCCAGGAATTCTTCTAAAGCAGAAAATTTAAAAACTAAACATATAGGTTATTTTCAAATGCCACAAGAATTTTGAACACCAAATTGAAGAGTTGGTGAAGTTTGGATAATGTGACATTTCATAGACATTGTATATTTGTTTATTTCTCTTTTTGTTATATATATATGGGGCTTCCCAAGTGGCTCAATGGTAAAGAATCTGCCTGCCAAGGTAGGAGACAGGAAACTCAGGTTCTATCCCTAGGTCAGGAAGATACCCTGGAGAAGAAAATGGCAACCCACTCCAGTGTTCTTGCCTGGAAAATCCCATGGACAGAGGAGCCTGGTGAGCTACAGTCCATGGGGCTGCGAAGGAGTCAGACATGACTTAGCGACTGAGCATACACACGCACATTCACAATATATTAAAGCCATGACATCTTTTCAGGTTGCAGACATTTTTATATATCCCTGAAAAATCTTGTGGGTCCTCTATAATACGCCTATAACAGATCTCACTGTGAAAGGAAAGTTTTACAGGTCTGTAGATGTGCAGGGTTATGTACATTTAGACACAGAATCAGATCAGTAGAATTGTTTCCCACTGATTAAAGCCATGACATCTTTTCAGGTTGCAGACATTTTTATATATCCCTGAAAAATCTTGTGGGTCCTCTATAATACGCCTATAACAGATCTCACTGTGAAAGGAAAGTTTTACAGGTCTGTAGATGTGCAGGGTTATGTACATTTAGACACAGAATCAGATCAGTAGAATTGTTTCCCACTGTGGAAAAGGAGAGTCTTAAACATTTGTGTGTATAAATAGCAAAGTGCTGCCTGAGCTCCTACTGGCCCTATAGGTAGAAGAAAGAAAATAATGGAGTCTTCTCGAAGTCAAGCTAGGTGAAGCTTCCTGATTCTGCATTCATTCACTATAATAAAATTGATTACTTCAGACTCTGAGCCCTAGAAAAGTACCAATATAGTTCTAATCTACTACTGTAAAACCCATGTTCCCAATCTAAACCTAATCTACTACTTGTGTGTGCTTCATGCTTCAGGGCTCATAAAGTACTTTTCACATATTATAACCAGAAGTAAGTTACTCATCCATTCATTAATTCATTCAACAAACTATTATTACATTCTTAACATATAAGAAAAAAAGTGAGCCAATAAGACATGATTCCCCGGTTCATGACACAAACACATTTTAATCAAACAAACAAATAAATGAAAAATTACAGCCAGACAGATATTACAAGATAAGAAAATTGCAGACCTACTTATTAAAAGGGATAACATATTATGACTGATTGGGGTTTAGCTCAGAAATGCAAAGTTTGTTTAACCAACAAAAATCAATTATAAAATTCATGGTATTAACCCATAAAAAGAAAATATGACACAATTATTTTTACTAGATGGAGAAAAAGCATTTTACTACATTTAACACCTAGTTATAAATGAAATATATTTTGCAGATTTAGGAATAGAAATAATTTTATCAATCTGTCATAGAATATCTCTGAAAATTTAGTGGTAAGTAGCATACATACTGTTGTAATATTGAGCATTTTCCCCCTAAATTTGGAGATTAGTCAAGCAGTATCTGCTCACATCTTTATGGGAAGTCCTAGCCAGTACAAGAAGGTAGGAAAATAAATTAAAGGCACAACAATTAGGGAGGAGGAAGTAAAACTGTCTTTGCAGATAATCTAATTTTGTATGTAGAAAGTTACAAGGAATTTACAAAGAACTCTACTAGACCTAATAAGTGAATTTATCACTGTCACAATCTGTGACATTTTAATTAATTAATTAAAATAGCATCTAAGCCTGCAAAAATACTCAGGAATATTGTTTTTTAATGATAAGATTTTTACATTAAAATATAAAAACTCAAGGATAGAAATTAAAGAACAAAATAAGTATAGATACATATTACTGAGTATTATAGAAGTATCAGTTTTCCCACAATTGGCCTGTAAATTCTAGCCATTCTAATCAAAATCTTAGCTGGCTTTTTTTCTTTTCCCAGGGGATGAGTATGATAGTTATACTTAGAAATTCAAAAGACAAATAATTGCTAAAATAATATTAAATAAAGCAAGGAGTGTATGTACTCTCTACAAGTTCAAAACGCACCTTTAAAGTTATAGCTATTGGGACATATTCTGGGCAGTCAAGGGGCAAAGAATTCAACTTCCAATACAGCAGGTGTGGTTCAATCCCTGGTTGGAGAACTAAGATCCCACATACCTCTTAGCCAAAAAGAACACACACAAAAAGAAGCAATATTGTAACAAATTTAATAGAGACTTTTTAAATGGTCCACATAAAAAATTTTTTAATAAAATATAAAGTTATGGTGATCAAGATAATGTGACATTTTAAGAAGACTGGAGACTCAGAAATATAAATAGATACACACATATATGGTTGACAAGAATGCCAAACCATTACAAGGAAAAAAAGAAAGTTTTCTCAAGAAAAAGGGCCAAAACAACTGGATATCTTGGGCAGAGGGTACAGCTTTAATCCCTACCTTATACTATACACAAAAATTAATTTGTGATACATTATAAGTATTAGGCCTTACTCCTTGGAAGGAAAGTTAGTTATGACCAACCTAGACAGCATATTAAAAAGCAGAGACATTACTTTGTCAATAAAGGTCCGTCTTGTCAAGGCTATGGTTTTTCCAATAGTCATGTATGGATGTGAGAGTTGGACCATAAAGAAAGCTGAGCACTGAAGAACTGAGGCTTTTGAACTGTGGTGTCGGAGAAGACTCTTGAGAGTCCCTTGGACTGCAAGGAGATCCAACCAGTCCATCCTAAAGGAGATCAGTCCTGGGTGTTCATTGGAAGGACTGATGTTGAAGCTAAAACTCCAATACTTTGGTCACTGACTGAAGAGCTGACTCATTTGAAAAGACCTTGATGCTGGGAAAGATTGAGGGCAGGAGGAGAAGGGGACAACAGAGGATGAGATGGTTGGGTGGCACCACCAACTGAATGGACATGAGTTTGGGTGAACTCGGAGTTGGTGATGGACAAGGAGGCCTGGAGTGCTGCAGTTCATGGGGTCACAAAGAGTTGGACACAACTGAGTGACTGAACTGAACTAATAAGTGTTACTCAGTCATGTCCAACTCTTTGAGACCCCATGGACTGTAGTGCGCTAGGCTCCTTTGTTCATGAAATGCTCCAGGCAAGAATACTGGAGTGGGTAGCCATTCACTTATCCAGGGGATCTTCCCCATCCAGGGATCAAACCCAGGTCTCCAACATTGAAGGCATATTCTTTATTATCTGAGCCTCCAGAGAAGCCCAAGCCTAATAACATAAATGACACAAACCATAAAATTTTGAGAAGAGAACATGGGGAAATATTTTCACAGCCTCAAGGTAGGCAAAGATTTCTTGGATAGAGCATAGAAAGCACAAAACATGAAAGAAGATTGATAAATTAGACTTTAAATTGTTCTTTTATCGAAAGACATAAGAGATGTTCTCTTACCATTAAGGGGGGCTTCCCTGGGGGTCCAGTGGTTAAGACTCCATGTTTCCAATTCAGGGGCACAGGTTCAAGCCCTGGTCTGGGAATTAAAATTCCTCATGCTGAATAGCATGGGCAAAAAGAGTAAAAATAAATAAAATAACAATAAAATAATTTTTTAAAAGACACCATTAAGAAAGTGCAAAGACAGTCCACAAGCTAAAAGGAAAATTTCGCAATGTCTCTAACAAAAGACTTATATCTAGAATATTTAAGAAAATTCTATAAATCAGTAATAAAAAGACAACTCAGTTATTAAAGAGAGGCCAAACACTTGAATAGACAGCTAATAGTTCACACAAGAAGGTATATAAATGATCAATAAAGATGTGATAATGTGTTCAACATCTGTGCTCAATATCAGTAGGAAAATTGCAAATTTAAGCCAAAATGAGATACCACTTCTCACCTACAGATAGTGAAACTGACACAGAAAGGAGGCTCTGCCTCTAGGAGGTCCTTCAGTGAAGTGCTAGCAGAGCCCACACAGGATTCCAAGTCTTGCATCATAACCCATGATTTATCTTACATGATATTTCCTCCACAAAGAAGCAACTGCCTCTCAATAGATCTCCAAGATGACATCCTGGCTCCTAAAAGCCCTGGAGTGAAACTCCAGGGAGTCATAGTTGCATTTTTAAAGGAAATCGATTTGGTGCCCATAGAAGTCCTCATTACCCTGCTAAGGTTGGCAGTTGGGAACTCTGAAATAGCTGGAATCTCTATAAACTACTCCTGGCAAGCATCCACCTTAGCCTGGTAGACAGAGAGACAATCATCTGCCTAATGTTGAGACAATGTTTAAACATCCCCATCGCCCACCTCATGGGTAGAAGGACATTTCAAGGGTCTGAGTAGGTGTAAGCTCACACCCACTCACCCTCTGGCCATGAGTCATTTTCCCTCTAAGGGAGGAATCTCAGTCCCAAACAAGGTACTGCTCAGACTTTTATTTTCTCATCTGCTACACAGAACACTAGTAACGTAGAGAATTTTCGTTTTCTGTTCCTGAACATCTAACAGTGAATTTCTCAATGTTGTCCTAATGAAAAACAGTATATCAAAAAGTTGTCTTCCATTTGTGTTCTGAGCTCTGTCCTTCTAGAGGAGTCTAGGGGTGTCAGGCCAATCTGACCAGGCCAATTTCAGCCAGCAGCTGGCTTTTTTTATTTATGACCCTAAAGCTAAGAATGAGTTACTCAGGTGGTGCTAGTTGTAAAGAATCTGCCTGCCAGTGCAGGAGATGCAAGCTTCTTGGGTTTGATCCCTGGGTTGGGAAGATCCCCTGGAGTAGAAAATGGCAACCCACTCCAATATTTGTGCCTGGAAAATTCCACAGGCAGAGGAGCTTGGTGAGCTACAGTCCATGGGGCTGCAAAGAGTGAGACTTGATGACTGAGCACAAGCTAAAAATGGTTTTTATATTTTTAAAGCTTGTTTAAAGAAAAGATAAATAAGTGACAGAGATCATATGTGGCCTGCTGCTGCTGCTTTTGCTAAATCACTTCAGTCATGTCTGATTCTGTGTGACCCCATAGATGGCAGCCCACCAGGCTCCCCCGTCCCTGGGATTCTCCAGGCAAGAACACTGGAGTGGGTTGCCATTTCCTTCTCCAGTGCAGGAAAGTGAAAAGTGAAAGTAAAGTCACTCAGTTATGTCCAACTCTTCGCAACCCCATGGACTGCAGCCGGCCAGGCTCCTCTAGCCATGGGATTTTCCAGGCAAGAATACTGGAGAGGGTTGCCATTGCCTTCTCTGATATGTGGCCTACAAAGCCACTGGTCCTTTACAGAAAAATTTTGCTACTCCCTGATCTAGATAATAATAGTGTCTTACAAAAGAAAAAATATTTTCATGGCCAAATAACTTGGGGAACCAAATTACTGGTTCCCCAAATTGCTGTTACTGTATTAACATGACAAACAGGATTTAGTAGTCTTTTGTAAATGCACACATTACCGGAGCCTTTACTAATAAACATTTTTGAATCTCAAAGAGAGGGATACAGTATGAAAGGATTCCATGAAATGATTCCACGCTCCTTTCGCCTCCTTTCTTGTGGGAGGAGGTTGTGGAACTGCATTATATTAAGACACCCTCTTCATTAGAGATGTGTTTTTGTTTTGCATTTTGGCTGTGCTGGGTCTCAGTTGCAGGACATGGGGTTTTCAGCTGTGGCATGCAAGATCTTTAGTTGCCACATGCATGATCTAGTTCCCTGATCAGGGATTGCATCCAGGCCCCCTGCACTAGGAGCATGGTGTCTCAACCCCTGGACCACCAGCAAAGTCCCAGAGGTGTGTTCTTAACAAGACCAAGGAGTTTGGCTGGGCAAGGGCCTGCCATTTCCATTGACTGGCTGCACTTCAGAGCCAGAGAGCTTGTGGTAGAGCTCAGGCTCTAGCGTCTTACTGGGTTTGAAATTTCCTCCACTTACTGCCTGTGGGACCTTAGGAAATGCACTTTACCTCTCTGTGCCTCAGTTTTCTTCACTGCAAATTGAAGTAACCATGGCAACTGTCCCAGAGGGTCACAGCAACAATCATGTGAGATGACGATTATAAAAATCATAGCAGGGAGGCTGGGATGAGTAAGCTCTGGAGAAACAGCAACTACTGCCGTCATTAATATTTATCTCTACAAGGCTCCCCAGTGGCTCAGTGATAGAGAATCCCCTTGCAATGCAGGAGACGGAGGAGATGCGAGTTCGATCCCTGGGCTGAGAAAATCCCCTGGAGGAGGAAATGACAACCCATTCCAGTCTTCTTGCCTGGAAAATCCCATGGCCAGAGGAGCCTGGCCGGCTGCAGTCCATGGGGTCAATAAGAGTCGGACACAACAGACTGTGCAGAGCACCGCACATCTCCACAAGGAGAGTCGTGAACGTGCCTAACAGAGACATTGAGCATAATGATGTATGGGGAAGGGATTCATAATGAGGAAACTGTATTTTCTTAGTAAAATATAACTATGACCTTTCTAAGGAAAAGAAAGTTTCACTTGTTTAAAGGAAGTGTATAAGTTTCCTAGAGCTGCTATAAGAAGATGCCACCAAAGGAGTGATTTAAAACAAAGTATTCTCTTGGAGTTCTGGAGGCCAGAAGTCTAAAATCAAGGCTGCAGCAGGGCCATGATCCCTGTGAACGTGATAGCTGCTCAGCCATGTCCAATTCTCTGTGATCCTATCGACTGTAAGCCACCAGGCTCCTCTGTCCATGGAATTCTTCAGGCAAGAATGCTGGAGTGGGTTGCCATTCCCTTCTCTAGAGGATCTTCCTGACCCAGGGATCAAACCCAGGCTCCTGCACTGCAGGCAGTTTCTTTACCACCTGAGGCCTGAAGCCTCCAGGGCAGGGCCCTTCCTGGCCTCTTCCAGCTTCTGGTGACCGCATGCATCCGTTGGCCCGTGGCAGCATCACTCCCATCTCTGCCTCCGTCTTCATGTGGTGTTGTCCCTTTGTGTCTGTCTTCATGTTGTCTTACCTCATCTTTTTTTAAATGGGATTTATTCATGTACTTCTGCCTGTGTGGGTTCTTTGTTGCTGTGCATGGGCTTTTTGCAGGTGTGGTGAGTAGGGGCCCCTCTCTAGTTGTGGCGTGCAGGCTTCTCACCATCGTGGCTTCTCTTGCTGTGGAGCGGAGGCTCTGGAGCACTGGCTCAGTAGTTGAGGCATATGGGCTTAGCTGCTCCAAGTCATGTGGGATCTTCCCAGACCAGGGATTGAACCTGTGTCCCCTACACTGGAAGGCATATTCTTAACCACTGGACTACTGGGGAAGTCCATCTTCCTCCACTTATAAAAAGACACCAGTCACGTTAGATGAAGGACTCACCCTATTCCAATATGACCTCCTCTTAACTCATTACACCTGCAGTGATCCTTACTCCAAAGAAGGTCATATTCTGAGGGTCCAGACTTCAGCATATCTTTGTAGCGAAACTCAACAGCTCAACTTAATTCAACTCAACAGCAATGTTTTGCAACCTTGGCACCAACGACATTCAGGGCAAGATAATTCCTTGTTGTGGGGCCACCCTGTGCATGTAGGATGTCTAGTAACTTCCCTGGCCTCTACTAACCAGTACCAGGAGCATCCCCCACCGAGTCACAACAATCAAAAATGTCTCTGGCTATTTCCAGATATCACTCAGCCCAGTTGAGAACTACTGGGTTAAAAATATGATACTTTCTAGACCAGTGGTCCCCAAATTTCTTAGCATCAGAGACCATTTTCATGGAAGACAATGGACTGGGCAGAGGCAGGGATGGGGTATGGTTCAGGTGGCAATGACGGTGATGGACAGCAGCAGAGGAAGCTTGGCTTGCTTGCCCTCTGCCCACCTCCAGCTGTGCAGCCTAACTGGCTGCAGTACCAGGTGTCGGGGACCCCAACTCAAAGCAAAAAGACTTACTCCGAGGAGAGACTGCAGAAATGGCTAGCATTGCAGTTACATTGTAAAATCTATGGCATATTGCTAATACTAATAACTAAAAATTTTGCATTGCTTAGCAGACCTTTTTGCTGAGATAAATTTCCCTACCTGGAGGACATAGTTATTATTGTTAGTTCATAAGCGAGTCGTCACTTAAAATGTAAATTGCTTGGAAGTCAACCAAATTTGGTGACATAATAATAAAAAGGAAAATCGATTTCTCTAGAAATACACATCTGTTCATTAGAGCTGCCTGTGAGTCCATTGCAGCTGTTCCCATTTAAAAACTAAAGATCTAAACATAATCTTTTACAGTGGAAAGTTATAGAGAACATGTTCATGAAGTCTGTGGAAATGGTTTAGCAATTAAGTGTAGTTTATTTGGTGTATGTGACTGTTACGGAGCCCTCTGGATGTTCAAATGGAAAATGAAGTTTTGTAGACTAACTCCCCATTGAGGCTGTTAGCCATCCAGTGTCCCCAGTTCAAATTTTGGTGGGGGCAGTGCAGGGAGTGGCACATTTTTAGGTGATTAAATGGTCAGTGCTCTTCATCCATCTATAGGAAACTTGGAAGATTTTCAAGGAAAGTATCATAGATATCCTGGAAGTGATCCAGCCTATCAGTCACTGGTGTCAACTCCCTCCCCAGTGAGATTCTTGGCTTTCATGCAAACCAGCCAAAAGCTGAGACTTTCCCTGGATTAGTACATAGGCAATGGTACTCCACTGTGTTATGTGATTTGAGGGACCCCAGGGAGACTCCTGTTGCTGCATATGTATCCCCATCTATGTCTGTATTCCCCCTACATCCCTCCTCTGTATTCCCTAAGTGCTCCCTTTCTCTCAGTTCCATGGAGATGCTTCTGTCTGACTGTGTCTGAACTCTGGCCCCATTATATCAGAATGAACCAGGGCATGTGAAGTATGAGAGGCCTAAAAGGAGAAAGGTGGCCAGAGCTTGGAGGTCTGATCTAAGTTCAGAGCTCTGTTCCATTTCCTAGCTTTAGTTACTTGCGAATGTGAAATTTACCATCCAAGTTCACCATCCAGCTATACTGTGAAGACATGAATAGCTGACTTTATCTAAATCTAAATAGCTGGATAGAATATACAGCAGATGCCTAGCGTGATACCCCAGACATAAGGGCATTCGATATGAGAGTGTTGACAGCTATGAGGGACAGTGCAAGATAGAGGCACAGATAGGCTCGGCTTCTTCTCAACCACTACGTTGCACTTCTTTGTGATCTGGAAAGCAATCTTGTATTTGGAAAGCAGCAGTGACCCCAGTGTAAATCTGTTTACTTATGGGACACATCCCAGAGAGCTGGAGTTTAACTTCTGAGCATCAGTCCATAGAAAGCAATTGTTTACTGAGAAGCATGTGTTGACACTGTGTTATCAGAGTGTTTATGAATGAACTATCCATTAGGCTCTCCAGTGATGCAGTGGCCAATGAAGCTTCTAGATCCCTGACAGTTTCAACTCTGTCAAAATACAGAATCGACTCTCACAATTTTTATAACAGAACTGGACCCTTGGAACCACCATGGGGGCTGGAAAAAACACTTTGTCAGTAGCTGAGAAGTAGATGCTGCAATCTGGGTAGTGTGCATAGGTGGGCATCCAGGTGGGCATCACCTGTGATGTGCCTTCTGCCTGCCGGGCCTCCAGCTCAACCCTGCTTCAGGCTGTTTGGCTCCTGGGGTCTTTTGCCTAGAGTATGCAACCAAGCCAAAAGAAAAAAAGGTTGGGGGGGGAAAGGTATTGCTTTAAATTTCAGCAATTGGGTTTCCATAGTTGTTGAAAGCTACTCATCAGATTATCTGCTGCAGAATTCATTGCCAAAAAAAAAAAAAAATGTAAGATGGTCAAGTGGAGAAATACTAGCTACCTCTCTCTCCTCTTCCTGCTCCCCACCACCCCCTCTCTCTTTCCCTTTCTTTCTCTCTCCCCATCTCAAGCACATTAACAGTCCCTTTGCTCTGCATGTTCATTTCTTGTCCATATCTTACCTAGCTCAACTTTCTTTGGACCATCTTTCAAACAGCAGCTAATATGGAGCTCCAGGATTCCCAGGAGTTGAATAAACAGTGTTGGCTTTCATCAGCTCCAACACGCACCCACTGAAAGTGCAGAGATGTGCTTCTACAGGATCACGCAAGATGAGAGATCCTCCATCTGAGCATTTCCTCTGAGAAGAAAGGTTCTTTATGTTGTGAGTGTGATGGCAAAGCTGCCGCTGCCTTCTAGGTGGCAGAAATGTCAGAAGCATATTGTTCGTGCTTTAATTTCCTCACTCAACACTGGGTCATTAAGTTTAATACTAGCCAAATGCTTTCCTGCCCGTATTTATCTTAAAGGATGTGCATGACCTAGTGCTTAAAACGTTGGCATCCCAAAAGGAGACACTTTATCGCAGAATATATTTTGCTTCAAAGAAGGAACATTTCCTCTGAGAAGAAATGTTCTTTATGTTGTGAGTGTGATGGCAAAGCTGCCGCTGCCTTCTAGGTGGCAGAAATGTCAGAAGCATATTGTTCATGCTTTAATTTCCTCACTCAACACTGGGTCATTAAGTTTAATACTAGCCAAATGCTTTCCTGCCCGTATTTATCTTAAAGGATGTGCATGACCTAGTGCTTAAAACGTTGGCATCCCAAAAGGAGACACTTTATCGCAGAATATATTTTGCTTCAAAGAAGGACATTTCAATATATTCTCCCATGTTTGTCAAGGGACTTCTCTGTCAGGAAAGTGAATAACAGAGAAGAGAGGTGTTTAGAGAGTGACAAGGAAAGGATGAGAAGGCTTCCTAGGCTGGGATGGGCTCAGAACTGTGAACTCCTTTTTCAGGACAGCATTGATCAATAGAAACAGCACGTCTCCTGGGGAAGATGTTTCATAGAGGAGCAAGGACCTCAAGGGACTGAACCTGACCACAGCCCTAGTTCCAGTTACATAAAGTAAATCTGACATCTCCACACACCTGTAGGAGAACCTGGGTCTCTGCTTTGAGATACTGATTCAGTTAAAACAGGTGCTGATGTTCCGGGTCCTAGGACCACACTTGAGAGCTATTGCTCTTCCACTCCTCAAATGGAAAGCAAATTAAAAACTTCTACTAGTCTCTGAGTTCTTCTTCGTGATCTTGAGACATTAAGTCCATGCTTAATCCCATCTTATCTAAGGTATCTATGCTCTTAGGGGTCAAGACTAAGCCCATCCCCTGCAGCTGAGATGCTATATGTGGACAGGGAATTATGCCTGCAGAGTATCTGATAGGAGATGCTGCTGTTGCTAAGTCGCTTCAATCATGTCCGACTCTGTGCGACCCTACAAACAGCAGCCTACCAGGCTCCTCCATCCCTGAGATTCTCCAGGCAAGAACGCTGGAGCGGGTTGCCATTTCTTTCTCCAGTGCATGAAAGTGAAAAGTGAAAGTGAAGCCGCTCAGTCGTGTGCGACTCTTAGCGACCCCATGGAATGCAGCCTACCAAGCTCTTCCATCCATGGGAGTTTCCAGGCAAGAGTACTGGAGTGGGTTGCCATTGCCTTCTCCATGATAGGAGATGAACAAGGGGTAAATTGGAGACGTGTGGTCACCGGACCTCTAGAAAGCATCCCAGTCCCTTTGAGAGGCTGAATGTTTGAAGAAAAATAGTTAAATTTTGTTTTCTTCATTTATTTCTTGGCTGTGCTGGGTCTGTGCTTTTGCACGGGGTTTTCTCTAGTCACGGCAAGCGGAGGCTCCTCTCTAGCTGTGTTTACAGCCTTCCAGTTGCTGTGGTTTCTCTCGTTGCAGAGCATGGGCTCTAGATGCACAGGTTTCAGGAGCTGCGGTGCACGGGCTGTTTCCCTGCAACTGTGGGATCTTCCCAGACCAGGGATCGAACCCTTGTCTCCCACACTAGCAGATGGACTCTCTACCACTGAGCCACCAGGGAAGACCCAGAAGAGTTTCTTGATGCATGTTTTGCAGATGCTGACAAAAAACGTTCCATAAAGAATATGGCAAGAATAAGAGAAAACACCTCTCTGGTTCTGTTTGCCTCAGCACAATCAATAAATATTTATTGGTTCCCTAAAATGTTTGATGCTGGAAGCAGAACCAAACATCCAAGAGACATGGGCCTTGCCCTTCAAAGAGACCATATTCTGAAAAGAAAACCAAGAAACAGGAGAAGGTGAGGCTGCTGTACTTCCCATGAAAGATGCAGTTTGCATCTCCCAGTGGAAGTGGGCCTGAAAGTGTGCACATAAATTAATGCTTTTGATGCCTGAGAAGAGCCAACTGTCTGAAGGAACCTGGCAGAGAATCCTGAAAAACAAAGAATCACTCACTAATGTGAATAATTGTCCCTTTCATTTATCGACCTTATTAGCTTTGATTTTTTTTTTTTATCCATCCCTGAGATTCTCCAGGCAAGAACGCTGGAGCGGGTTGCCATTTCTTTCTCCAGTGCATGAAAGTGAAAAGTGAAAGTGAAGCCGCTCAGTCGTGTGCGACTCTTAGCGACCCCATGGAATGCAGCCTACCAAGCTCTTCCATCCATGGGAGTTTCCAGGCAAGAGTACTGGAGTGGGTTGCCATTGCCTTCTCCATGATAGGAGATGAACAAGGGGTAAATTGGAGACGTGTGGTCACCGGACCTCTAGAAAGCATCCCAGTCCCTTTGAGAGGCTGAATGTTTGAAGAAAAATAGTTAAATTTTGTTTTCTTCATTTATTTCTTGGCTGTGCTGGGTCTGTGCTTTTGCACGGGGTTTTCTCTAGTCACGGCAAGCGGAGGCTCCTCTCTAGCTGTGTTTGCAGGCTTCCAGTTGCCGTGGTTTCTCTCGTTGCAGAGCATGGGCTCTAGGTGCACAGGTTTCAGGAGCTGCGGTGCACAGGCTGTTTCCCTGCGACTGTGGAATCTTCCCAGACCAGGGATCGAACCCTTGTCTCCCACACTGGCAGATGGACTCTCTACCACTGAGCCACCAGGGAAGACCCAGAAGAGTTTCCTGATGCATGTTTTGCAGATGCTGACAAAAAATGTCCCATAAAGAATATGGCAAGAATAAGAGAAAACACCTCTCTGGTTCTGTTTGCCTCAGCACAATCAATAAATATTTATTGGTTCCCTAAAATGTTTGATGCTGGAAGCAGAACCAAACATCCAAGAGACATGGGCCTTGCCCTTCAAAGAGACCATATTCTGAAAAGAAAACCAAGAAACAGGAGAAGGTGAGGCTGCTGTACTTCCCATGAAAGATGCAGTTTGCATCTCCCAGTGGAAGTGGGCCTGAAAGTGTGCACATAAATTAATGCTTTTGATGCCTGAGAAGAGCCAACTGTCTGAAGGAACCTGGCAGAGAATCCTGAAAAACAAAGAATCACTCACTAATGTGAATAATTGTCCCTTTCATTTATCGACCTTATTAGCTTTGATTTTTTTTTTTTTGTTTTTGTAGATTTGAAGAGTCTGAAAATGCAAGAAAGAGGAATTTGTCAGCATTCTTACTTTGGGAAAAGCAAATATGTTTATAGCAGAGATTCATTGTTAAATGTCTGCTGTGAATTTTACTGGGTCAACTCAGGCCATCTCTGTAATTCCTTCTAGTGAGTTTTTGTCGAATCATGATTGCTATACCATCAATTTGAGGTCAAGAAAACAATGAAAAAGTTTCTATCGTCATGAAGGAATGATGAATTGTGCTTAGTATATTTTCTTGGGCTCTGCCTTAAAGAACATTACATCCTGGTGGGATGGTCAAGTGGCCAATAAGTAAACAAATTAGTAATTAATTGTAAAACATAAAATCATGTGATGAAAACAAAGATTTGGGTTAGAGGCTAACACAAAAACAGCCTATGTAGGCAGACTAATCCAGGAAGGCCTCCCTGAGGAGGTGACAATGAGGCTGAATCCTGCATGATAAGTAGGAGGCAGCCATGTGAATAGCTAGAGGACTATAGTACATACAGAAAAAGGCAGGAGGGGGAAGGACTGAAGCAAAGAAAGAACAGTAATGAGGACTGTAAGAGGCAGTTTTCTAGGAATCAGATATAACCTCACTGGCATAGGGGAAGTTTTTCTTCTAGGGAAGAGTGAATCCTACACAGTCCTGGAGCATGGGGCAACAGGCCTGGTGACGTGTTGCCTCTCTGATTCCAAGGCAATGCATCAGGTGAAAAGATCGCTTCCAATTTCATAGGGAATTGAGAGGTTTTTCCAAAGATTAAATTTATACCTCTGTGCTAAGCAGGGTGAAATTTGCTAGGGATTTGGTTATCCAGGTTTCTTACATGAATCTTGTAGAGAACTGAAAAAAAAGAACCCTACCATTTTCACAAAACTAACCAGGTAGTATTATAAACTGACATAAGCCAACTTGAGCCTGTGCATCTATTAAATACTTTTTGGTAGCTATTGACAGTAGTTGAAGAGAGTTGGGAATTAGTTACTCACCTGCAGCCTAGCTACTGGGTTATAATGAAAGCACATTTCAGACCAAACCCTGAACCACAGGCAGACATTTATTAATAGTAGCAAGCTGACATCAGACCATAAAACAAATGTGTTCAATGTGAGCTCCACAAAATTCCACCTACTTGTCCTTGTGTGAGCTCTCGACACACCACCCACGGAGCCCTCACCCCAGGCAAATGAGACACTTTTCAGGAGGAAACTAATCTCACAGTGGGCAGCAAGCAAACAGAATTTCCTATTTGCTGGACCCAGGACAGTTTGGGGTTCATGTCTCAAGCCCCATCCCAAAGGGAGAAGGAAAGAGTGCCTGCATGGTTCTCATATCCACTCAAGGCAAGGGTGTGGAACTTCTGGAGAATATTTTAGCCAAACTGCATATCTTGAAGAAGATACATGTGCCCCAGTATTCACTGTAGCATTGTTTACAATAGCCAAGACATGGAAGCAACCTAAAAGTCCATCAACAGAGGAATGGATAAAGACGTTGTACATATATAGGGCTTCCCAGGTGGTGCCAGTGGTAAAGAACCTACCTGCCAGTAGAGGAGATGTAACAGACATGGGTTCTATCCTTAGGTCAGGAAGATTCCCTGGAGGAGGGCATGGTGACCCATTCCAATATTCTTGCCTGGGAAATCCCATGGACAGAGGAGCCCAGCAGTCTACAGTTCATAGTGTTGCACGGAATCGGACACACCTGAAGCAACTTAGCATGCATGCACACACAGGACATATATACAATGAACTATTACTCAGCCATTAAAAAGAATGAAATAAGGCCATTTGCAGCAACATGAATGAACCTAGAGACTGTCACGCTGAGTGAAGTCAGACAGAGAAAGGGAGATATGACATTCCTTAAATGTAGAATCTACAAAGAAATGATACAAATGAACTTATTTACAAAATAGAAACAAACTCACAGACTTGGAGGAAGAACTTATTGTTCCCAAAGGGGAAGAATGGGGGAAGGGATAGTTAGGGAATCTTGGATAAACATAGGCACACTGCTATATTTAAAATGGATAACCAATAAGGACCTACCGTATAGCACACGGACCTCTGCTCAATGTCCTGTGGCAGCCTGGATGGGAGGGGAGTTTGAGGGAGAGTGGATACATGTATATGCAGGGCTGAGCCCCGTTGCTGTCCACCTGACAACTGTCACAACATTGTTTATCAGCTGTACTCCAGTATAAAATTAAAACTTAAAAAAAAAAAGAAAGAAAAGAAAATGTGCTTTCAGCTCCTGAACATGAGTGGCTAGTACATGCAGAGCACCCAGAAACAGCACATTCCTATAACAAGAAATAAAAGCTGCAACAGTAGGAGCTGGCATCACTCAGCCCCGCATCCTAGCTACAAAACCTTGGGCAGGTCATGTGACTGCCCAGAGTCATGTCCTGCGGTTAAATATAGTAATCCGGATAAACTGTAGTAAGTGCTCAATAAATGGAGGCAATCGAATCAGCCCTTAGATTCTGGGTGTGAAATAATTGCAGCAGAGCGGTGATGGCAAACCATGAAGCATTATGCGAAATGAGATTGTCTTGGGCGTGTGCATTTCCATTTGCAAAGCAGATACTCCCGGTGGCGTTAAACGTCTACTGGTGCTGAGTAGTAAATGGGATTTTTTAATACCGAAATCCTCCCTATCAGCCAGACATTTCTGTAATTTTTTGTTGTTGGAAAAGAAATACTATCTTGCATAATAATTGAAGAAAGGCAGCTACTTATCCATTTTCCCTTTCTTGTGTGCCAGCTTATGGGAATGAGAGCATTCTGCTGTGGTAGTTACATGGGAGACGTTCTAAGGTATCTAGCTGTTCAGTATAATATAGACATTTTGAAATAGCATGGGAGTGGGAATCAACCCACCTTAAAGATCATTTTAACTGGTAATTGGTTTCCTATCCATCAGTCAGTCACTCTGTAAGTTTCTGTCTGTTTCGGAGATGACAGATGTGGAAGAGCCTTGTAGGAACCTGAGGGGGCAGGTCCAAGGAGCCAGCACATCAGTGGAAAGACTGTGCGGTATGAGGGCTATCAGTCCCACTCTCCTTTCGCTCAAAGAAAATGCTCTCCATGACAACGACAACAATGACAGTCAGAAATGGAAGAAGTAGCAATCGCACCAAGCGGAGAAGCCAGCCTCTACCCTTTCCCATTGTCAACGATCCCAACCCCTTGTACCCCGTTTTCACAATGAGACAGGTCACTAATAGTAAGGGGAGGTATCTGTACAGCTGACTTAATGTTCAGGCTACTGGTGAGTCAGGGACAGCTTGACTGCCTGGGCAGCAGAACCAAGACTTCAAAACATTATGTCTTTTAGGGCAGAGAAGAGACTGCCCTTGTGGAGAGACCCACTGCTATTCCACTGCCACAATCTAGGTCCCAAGCACACAGTAACAACTTGCCTATTTGGTTCAAGTCTGGGCTTTTCAACTTCGGCACTATTGGCATTTGGGTCTGTATTATTCTTTGTCATGAGGACTGTGCTGTGCGTTACAGGATGTGTAACATCATCTCTGGTCTCTACCCACTAGATGCCAGAAGTACCACCCCTCCCCAGATGAGACAACTAAGAACACCTCTAGGGGGGACTTTCCTGGTGGTCCAGTGGTTAAGACTTTGCCTTCCAATATAGAAGGTACAGGTTCTATCCCTGGTTGGGGACCTAAGATCCTACTTGCCTCACAGCCAAAATTCAAAGCAACAACAATGAAAACAAAAGCAATATTGTAACAAATTCAATAAAAACTTCAAAAATGGTCCACGTCAATAATAATACTAATAAGGTAAAGAAGAACATCTCCAGATACTGTCAAAGGTTCCCTGAGGGGGCAAAACCTCCCCAGTTTAGAACCACTGGTTTATGACCTTATAAGCCAACACTTCAGGGGTCAGTATTTTGAAATTTATTTCTTCAGTTTTTATCCATTCATTCATTCACTGAACATTCAGTAAGGCCCTAATATGTAACAGGTGCCATTCTAAGCACCTGTTAGAACCAGGTTCCTAGTAGAGCTGATTATCTGGGAGGGATACTGACACAAAAACATAACCAAAGCAGTTGCAGAGTTTCTCTCATCAAGAATGAATAAATTTCACAGAATGCAATTATCAAGGTCAGAAATAAAATTTGATTATTTAATTCATACTGCAAAAATTCATCTGAAGCTAGCTACAATGAAAGGCTTACTTAGAGACTTCCCCAGGGCGCCAGTGGTTGAGACTCATTCTTCCAATGCAGGGGGTACAGGTTCGATTCCTGGTCAGGGAGCTGAGATCCCATATGCCTCATGGCCAAAATATCAAAACATAAAACAGAAGCAACATTGTAACAAATTCAAAAAAGACTTTAAAAATGATCCGTGTCAAAAAAATAAATATCTTTTAAAGAAAATGTATTTTAAAAGCAAATGGACAAACCAAATAAGTGTATGGATATAGTTGAGATTGTGATAAACAAATAGATAGGTGAATTCCATTGTTTCCCCCCCAGTTACAACAAAATCTGCTATATGTAAGAAAAAATAAACATTACAGCAAGTTTTGTTGTAGACTAATCCTGTATCCAGCACCTACTACATGCTGAGATTGATCAAGCTCTGGGGACAAAGTGGTGAGTAAACGAGGCAAATTTCTCTGCCCATCTGAACCTTGTATTCTAGTGGGAAAGAAGAAAATAAGATCAATAAGAAAAATGCATAGTGTGATCTATGGTATAAACTTCTAAGGAAGAAACCCTACCTCCCTGGCAAGGGGGAAATAATCCAAGACGAAGGGAGGTACAGTGCTCTGTGGGAGCCCTCTTTGAGATGGATCATTTGAGTGCAGATCTAAGGGAGGTAAGAGAGCGAGTGTGCAGATATTTGGAGAAGAATTCCATGCAAAGGGAACAGCAGGTATGAGAGCCCTGAGGGGGGGACCGGCCTTGTGCTGCTGGTGGAGGTAAATTCAGGGAGATGGTAAGGCCAGCTCACTGTGAGGACCTTGGCTTTGACTTGGAGTAAGGTAGGAGCCCTTGAAAGTGCACAGACGGGGCTGCTGTGGTGAAGTGTTGAGAGCTGGCGGGGTGGGGTTTATGAGGCTTTATAAGCAGGAGGCGATTGCCATACTCAGGAAGAGGCAGGGTTGCGGGGTGAGTGTGTGTGTGGGGGGGGGTGATTGGCACTTGCAGTACTGAAGGTCCTGGAGGTAGCACAGAGGGGCCGGCCACACTCTCCTGGCTCTTCTCCTCAGCTCTCGCTGCTCCTCAGTCGCTTCTGAGGGATCCTCTCAGGCTCTGGTTCTGAATGGTACAGTCCCGAGGCTCAGTCCTCAGCCCTCTTCTCTTCACAACAACATTCATTTCCTGGCGATCTCATCACATTTTTGTATCTACAGTCAACTTCTCTCAAGACTCATAGAGATGGCTGACCACCTGCCCCACCTCTCAGCTTGGATGTCCGCTAGGCATCTCAGCCTTAACTTACACCCCAACTTGTTCCTCCCACCTGTCCTCTGTGGGACCTCTTCCCACCCCTCATTCGTTCTCCCACAACCACCTCTGATCTGCTAGGAAATCTTATTGGCATCACCTTCAAAATATAACTGGGAAAGTGATTAGAAACAGTCTCCAGCAATCCCACCCTCTGCATTAACAGCTTGTGTAAGCCCCCCACAAATTAACTTTGTGTATATAATCATTGACAGAAGTGGGACGATCTCATCACATTTTTGTATCTACAGTCAACTTCTCTCAAGACTCATAGAGATGGCTGACCACCTGCCCCACCTCTCAGCTTGGATGTCCGCTAGGCATCTCAGCCTTAACTTACACCCCAACTTGTTCCTCCCACCTGTCCTCTGTGGGACCTCTTCCCACCCCTCATTCGTTCTCCCACAACCACCTCTGATCTGCTAGGAAATCTTATTGGCATCACCTTCAAAATATAACTGGGAAAGTGATTAGAAACAGTCTCCAGCAATCCCACCCTCTGCATTAACAGCTTGTGTAAGCCGCCCACACATTAACTTTGTGTATATAATCATTGACAGAAGTGGGATCAAGAGACACATACCAGAACCCTGAATTCTCACAGCAATTGGGCATTTGGCTATTCTCTTTTTGCTGGAGCCAGGGTATTTCTGAGTCTTTTTATTCCTCTTTTGCCTATTAATCAGTAGATACAGTGTTATACTACCTGCACACACCATTCTCAGCCTCGTGTCTTCAAATCCCCACTGGGAACAGATCATTCCTGGCTAGCTGTGGACTTTGACATCCAGGAACATGACTTTCCTTGGGAGTTTCCATAGATTCAAGCAGCAACAGGCCCCTTCAGTGTCATGGAAACACGGTGAGTGTGGCCAAGGTGTGGAAGCACAATGTCTGACTTTCCTTTATTAAATACAGTTCTCACCTCTTCACCTCCTGCAATTCCTGAGACAGTCCGTTAGGCTACTGTAACAAAAATACCACAGGCTGGGTGGCTTATACAGTGAGTGTTTATCTCTCATGTTTCTGGAGGCCGGGATGACCAAGATAAACGCACTGGCAGATCCACTGTCTGGTGAAGGTCTGCTTCCTGGTTCATAGACAGCTGTCTCCTCCCTGTAATTTTATATGGTGGAAGTGGTAAGGCAACTCTCTGGGTCCCTTTTATAAGGGCACAAATGCCATTCATGGGGGCTCCACCCTTATGACCTAATAACCTCCCAAAGAGGTTGTTATTGTCTTGATATTGTTGTCTTGGGGGTTAGAACTTCAACATATGAATTTGAGGGAAACACAAACATTTTATTGATAGTATAGACCGTAGCTTCTGCCTGCAATGCAGGACACCTGAATTTGATCCCTGGGTCAGGAAGATCCTCTGGAGAAGGGAATGGCAACCCACTCCAGTATTCTTGCCTGGGATGTCCCATGGACAGAGGAGCCTGGCGGGCCACAATCCATGGAGTCACAGAGAGTTGGACATGACTGAGCAACTAACACTTTCACACTTTCTTTCACACAAGCATTTTATTGATAGTATAGACTTCCAGAAAAAAATAAAATAATATAGAAGAAAAAAGTTATTTCTTTGTCAAATATTTTGGAGGGAGAAGGTAAGGGTATTTGAGTTAGAAATGTACATTGAAGTATATTCTGTAATAACTTACCTTTCTCAAGTCTCTGTGATGCTCCTAATAGGGAGAGACTGAAGAATACCCTATCATGACTATTGGAGGTGGCATTTTCATTTCTCCTCTAGCTGGATTTAGTTCATATTTGATTAGTCAGTCTTCAGGCATTTAATAAAGGCCTATTTCATGCCAGCCCCTGTGTAGGGTGCTGGTGACACAGCATCCAATAAGGTAGACAGGGTTCAATCTTTATAGCCAGATAACTCTTTGTTGGGAGACAGAGGGTGGGAAGAGGAGAGAGACTGCCCTGTACATTGTAGGACATTTAGCAGCATCCTTACCCTCTAACTCCTAGATGCCAGCAGCAAACCCCCCCTCCCAGTTGTGACAACTGAGAATTTCTCCAGACATAGGTAAATGTTGCCTTAGGGTGGGGAGGGAATGTAAATTACCCTGAGAACTGCTGGTCTGGCCCAATTGAAGACACCTTTCTCTTTTCAGAATTCCCCAAGTGATTCTAATGCGGGCAGGCAGAGCATTACTACTTCAGTGTACAGAGGAAGTCCATCTGTTTTCAAGTTGGGGGACTTCTGGTGGAAACACAGGACATTTGCTCTTGACCTTCTTTCTGCCCTAAGGATATGTTTCAATATATACGGAGGGTAATGCACACATGGTCAAATGCAGAGAGAAGGGAGCATTCTGCACCACCACCCTTCCCAGGCTATTTTCCACTGCTGGATAATTTATCCAAACTCAAAACATTGTTTCCTTTAAGGTTCTAACACAGCTGCTCTGGACTCCACTGCAGACGTTGATCAAGGCCAAACCAAATGGCCAGCCTTCACACACAGATAATAGGACTTGTCAAAGCCCCGTCTCCAACTTCTTTGCCCAAAAAAACCCCCTTTTTTTGTGACACTTCTTATTCTACAAGTTTGAGACCCTGAGATAATTCCTGTAAAGCATTTAAGTATGTGGCTCAGAGTAGATGCTCACCAAACGATAGATGTTGCTGTGTTAGTATCCTTATAATAGTTGTATCAATATATCAGTTCAGTTCAGTCGCTCAGTCGTGTCTGACTCTTTGTGACCCCATGAATCGCAGCACGCCAGGCTTCCCTGTCCATCACCAACTCAGACTCACAACCATCGAGTCAGTGATGCCATCCAGTCATCTCATCTTCAGTTGTCCCCTTCTCCTCCTGCCCCAAACACCTCCCAGCATCAGAGTCTTTTCCAGAGAATCAACTCTTCACATGAGGTGGCCGAAGTACTGGAGTTCCAGCTTTAGCATCATTTCTTCCAAAGAAATCCTACGGCTGATCTCCTTCAGAATGGACTGGTTGGATCTCCTTGCAATCCAAGGGACTCTCAAGAGTCTTCTCCAATACCACAGTTCAAAAGCATCAATTCTTCAGTGCTCAGCCTTCTTCACAGTCCAACTCTCACATCCATACATGACCACAGGAAAAACCATAGTCTTGACTAGATGGACTTCAGTCGGCAAAGTAATGTCTATGCTTTTCAATATACTGTCTAGGTTGGTCATAACTTTTCTTCCAAGGAGTAAATGTCTTTTAATTTCATGGCTGCAATCACCAGCTGCAGTGATTTTGGAGCCAAAAAACATAAAGTCTGACACTGTTTTCACTGTTTCCCCATCTATCTGCCATGAAGTGATG
>SJYC01036349.1:0-26548 GCA_006408675.1 Madoqua kirkii | reverse complement strand
GCATGGCTCAGACGGGGGGCGGGGAGGGGGATTGGGGGCACACAATGGTTGGTGCAAGACCAACATCTAACACCATTTCAAACTTGTGAAAGTTCCAGAGCTTTGGAGAAACTCTTCCATCCAACTCATTCCCCTAGCATGTGACGATTTTCCAAACTATTTTGACAGATAAAATTGCAGATAATTAGCCTGGCTCCGCCAACTTGAAATTACTGGGGATAATTTCTATGGCTGTGTACTTGAGTTTTCTGGAAGATCATCTGAAATGGAGAAACGGGCCAGCGTTGTCCTCATCTTACCCCTTTAACACATTATTATAAATGGAGAAGAAAACTTTGGGTTGGTCATGAATATCTATAATAAATGTAGAGGAATACGCCACTCAATTAAAGCTGCACAGCCTAGGTCTGTTTATAGCAATGAGATTGAAAAAGTGCTACCACCTAAATGCCTTTCCACTAATGCCAGCCGCCTTTTTAGACGGATTCCATTTTCTCTGCTCTAGGAGCCTTTTTTAATAGAACAAGATTGGCATCTAAAAAATAAAGTAAGATATATAGAAAGTGTTTGTCTCCATATCTATTCCAATATACTCTTCCTTCAGAGACTTCAGTGACATTGGATTCTGAAGGTTTATTTCTCCCCTTTTTCAAGAGCCTGGAGTCAACTTGCCTCTGGAAGACTCACATGGACTGATTTTGTTAACAGCTCCACTCAGTTCTCTTTATACCTGTCCCCTTTCTCATGGGTAGTAGTAGTGTTAGTCGCTCAGTAGTGTCCAGCTGTCTGTGACCCCATGGACTGTAGCCTGCCAGGCTCCTCTCTCCATGAAATTCTCCAGACAAGAGTACTGGAGGGGGTGGCCATTCCCTTCTTCAGGGGATCTTCCTGACCCAGGGGCCAAACTCGGGTTTTTTGCATTGCAGGCAGATTCTTTACCATCTGAGCTATCTAAAGGTGGAGGATATTTTGTCTCCTGTTTGTCTTAGTCAGATTAGGCTGCCATGACAAACTACCATTCAGTGGGTGGCTTAAACAACCGAAATATCTTTGTCAGAGTTCTGCAGGCTGAAAGTCCAGGATCAGAATACCAGCATGGTTGGGTTCTGGTGAGACCTCTCTTCTTGATTTGCAGATGCTACTATCTTATGTCCTCACATGGCAGAGAAAGAGAGCTTTCATCTCGTCTCCTTCTTGTTAAAAGGTCACTAATCTCATCACAGGGGACTTACCCTGGTGACCTCATCTAAACCTGATTGTCTCCCAGCTAAACCTAATTGCCCCACCTCCCAGTGCAATCATGCTAAGGGTTAGGGCTGCAACATGTGGGGTTTTTAGGGACCACAAGCATTCACTCCATGATATCATGTGACTTAACTTTGACCAGTAGAAGGCAGAAAACAGTGAGCCGGTTCTAAGACTAGGCTTCAAAAGTCCTCATGGGATTTATTTTGCTCTCTTGCATCACTACAGGAGGATAAGAGATGTATGGTGCCAAACGCCCTAGCTAAGGTGGCCCAGCCTTTGCCGGCTTAGAACTAAGCTCTCAGTTGACCTGTAGCTACACAAACAACCCTAGCCAAGATCAATCAAGTCCAGCCTACACCAGATGACTCACTCACCTACCTACAAATGCACAAGTTACAGTAATAAATGATTGGGTTTTATGCTGCTGAATATTAGAGTGGTTTGTTATGCAGCAATAACTGACCAATATAGCTTGGTTTCTGGATGCTGCTGCTGCTAAGTCGCTTCAATCCTGTCTGACTCTGTGCGACTCCATAGATGGCAGCCCACCAGGCTCCTCCATCCCTGGGATTCTCCAGGCAAGAATACTGGAGTGGGTTGCCATTTCCTTCTCCAATGCATTAAAGTGAAAAGTGAAAGTGAAGTCGTTCAGTCATGCCCTACTCTTAGCGAACCCATGGACTGCAGCCCACCAGGCTCCTCCATCTATGGGATTTTCCAGACTAGAGTACTGGAGTGGGTTGCCATTGCCTTCTCCAGTTACTGGGTAATCATTATTATTTATACTCTTCCTAGAGTGGAAGTTGAGTGCAGTGTTTGAAAGCATGAAGTGGGTCCAGCCTTCTTGAATTTTATTCGTGCCTCTGCCACTTATATGGGCCTCCCTGGCAGCTCAGTCAGTAAAGAATCTGCCTGCAATGCAGGAGACCTGGGTTAGATCCCTGGGTCAGGAAGATCCCCTGGAGAAGAAAACGGCAACCCACTACAGTATTCTTGCCTGGGAAATCCTACGGGCAGAGGAACCTAGTGGACTACAGTCCATGGGGTCACAAGAGTCAGATGCGTCTAAACCACCAACCACGGCCACTTACTGTCTGTGTGACCTTAGGCAAGATGCTTCAATCTTCTCATCTATAAAATGGATAAGATGAGCAACCCACTACAGTATTCTTGCCTGGGAAATCCTACGGGCAGAGGAACCTAGTGGACTACAGTCCATGGGGTCACAAGAGTCAGATGCGTCTAAACCACCAACCACGGCCACTTACTGTCTGTGTGACCTTAGGCAAGATGCTTCAATCTTCTCATCTATAAAATAGATATGATAACAGTATCATATAGGTTAATTATGAATGTTAAATGGGTTAATGCATATAAAGTACTTCAGTGCCTGATGGAGAGCAAGCGCTGAATAAGCGAAGTGTTTACTATTACTCTTTCCAAAGTGCTTGAGACTTGAAGAGAGCTGGCTGGAGGTGAAGTTGGTTAATGCCCAGGTAGCATTAACTCTACTGTTAAATAAAAGTGATCTCTCATTTTAACATGAGATGAGCTCACTTTTCCAAATACAGGAAATGCAATCAAGACTGCTTTAGAATTCTGAGATGATTTTTTTTTTAATCTTCTCTGGGAAATAGGCGTTAATGTTTTGATGACATTACTCCTTCTCCCATGTAGAAGTAATGGGGAAGAGAGAAACCAGCAACCAAGTGATTCCAATGTGGACAACCACCTAAAAGGTGCAGACCCCTCTTTGTTTCCTCCTTTTTCTCCCCACTTCTAGGCACTTGGGGTTCTTATACTTTTTTCAACGAAATTGCCCAAGATTTTCCTCCCTTCCAAAGTTTTGGGACTGCCACCACCATCTCCACAGATGCCCTGAATCTCCTTGTGTCCTTCCCCATAATATGTGATAACCCCCAAAACCCAGGCCTCTGGTATGTTCCTCTGGCTTCCGGAAGTACTGAACCATTTCTCCTATCCCCCTTGGGTATATGGGACAGGGACAAAGTGGTAGCATGCCCTTTCGCTCTAACGTCTTTCTTTGATGCCATCTCAGGTAGTGTTTGTCCTAAAAGAATCACAACGGAAGAAATATAAGCATCTTTAAGAGCCGTGTGGGACTTCCTTGGTGGCCCAGTGGTTAAGAATTCAAACTTGCAGTACAGGGAACAGGGGCTTGATCCCTGATCAAGAAACTAAGATCCCATGGGGCAACTAAACTCGTATGCCACAACTACCGAAACCTGCGAGCTACAACTAGCGAGCCCATACTCCACAACAGCTGACGCCTACGTACTCTGTAGCCTGTGCCCCACAACCAGAGAGTCCATGCATCTCAGTGAAAGATCCTGTATGATGCAACGGAGACCCTGCATGTGGCAGCTAAGACCCAACATGGCCAAACAAACAGATTTTCGATGCAGGATGCTTGGGGCTGGTGCACTGGGATGACCCAGAGAGATGGTATGGCGAGGGAGGTGGAAGGGCGGTTCAGGATGGGGAACACATGTACACCGGTGGCAGATTCATGCCGATGTATGGCAAAACCAATACAGTATTGTAAAGTAAAATAAAAAATTAAAATAATAATAATAAAGAAAAGAAACTAAGAGAGAAGACTTTAAAAAAAAAAAAGAGCAATGTGAAAATAACTTGACAAAGAGAAGTCCCATTGTCAGTGAATTTAAAGCTTGTCAAACGAGGCTCTTGGTGTTATGCTCCTTGTACTTTAAGCTCTCATAAATCATAAACACATAGAGCTAGACAGACACTTAGAAGTCATCTTGTCCAGTCCATCCATTAAAATATGCATTCTTTGGGAGATAGATACTTTCTCTCAGGGAAGAAACTAAGAGAGAAGACTTTAAAAAAAAAAAAGAGCAATGTGAAAATAACTTGGCAAAGAGAAGTCCCATTGTCAGTGAATTTAAAGCTTGTCAAACGAGGCTCTTGGTGTTATGCTCCTTGTACTTTAAGCTCTCATAAATCATAAACACGTAGAGCTAGACAGACACTTAGAAGTCATCTTGTCCAGTCCATCCATTAAAATATGCATTCTTGGGAGATAGATACTTTCTCTCAGGGCTCACGCATTGTACAGATGCGTGTAGCCCAAGGACATAGAGCCACTAGTGGGCCTGAAACTGAAATCTAGCTCTCCAGCTTCATAACTAGTGCTCATTCACCACCCCGTGGTGAGCTGGGATTGCAGGAAGGGAATGGGTTACTGTGTCCAAGGTATGCCATTGACTGTAACAGGTGCTGTAATTACTTGTGTACAGAGTAATAAACCTCTGTGATAAGTTTGCAATGCAGAAGCTTTATTCGGCCCATTAACCCTCAATAAATGTTTTTGCCTAATATGCTCTCCCAGGCCTGGACCTTGCTGCACTGCCCATCACTTTGGAGCCTAAGTAATGGCATCTCTTGCGTAAGAGCAAGACTCTGCCAGATGTAGGCAAATCATAAGAATTAGCATCAGAAACCTATTAAAAATTAAAATATATTTTTCTCATGATATTCCTAGTTGCCTGGTATGTATCTGTGTCTATATTTGGAATGTGGAACAAGAGCAATAATGTTGTATATACATTCATTTAACAAATTGTATGTTAAACATCTAAGATAAAGGCCTGTGCTAGGTACTTTGAAAGAGATGGGAATATTTCTTCCAAAATGGAGGAGAAATGCTACAAGCAAACAAACTGGTCTGAGGCTGCCAGGGAGAGAACAAGAATGATGGATTTCCTAAGTCAGTAAGGGAGTGGAGTGGTGGTAAGTGAAGGATTCAAATAAGGCTTCAAAGAGCTGATGACATTTGAGTGAGACTTTCAAATCAAGAAGGAGAATTCTAAGTAGAGAGGATAACTCTTAAGTCCAAAAGGTGATAAAGAATTTTACCAAAGCTTGAAAAAAGAAGATAATTCTTTTCTTATAAAAAATGTTCAGAAGAAGTACAAGAATCTTTACCATAAAATATACTAGAAAATATACTATGGTATTGGAGAAGACCCTTGAGAGTACCTTGGACTGCAAGGAGATCCAACCAGTCAATCCAAAAGGAAATCAACCCTGAATATTCATTGGAAGGACTGAAGCTGAAGTTCCAGTACTTTGGCCACCTGATGCAAAGAACTGACTCATTGGAAAAGACTCTGATTCTGGGAAAGATTGAAGGCAGGAGAAGAAGGGGATGACAAAGGGTGAGATGGTTGAATGGCATCACCGACTTGATGGACTCAATGAGTTTCACCTAGCTCTGGGAGTTGGTGATGGACTGGACTGGGAAGCCTGGCATGCTGCAGTTCATTGGGTCACAAAGAGTCTGACATGACTGAGAGATTGAACTGACACTAGAAAATATACTTTCAAAAGTAGCTTGTTTACAATATCAGCAAATTTATGAGATGGTAATTGTTAACACTTATTCTTTCTAGTTTCTAAGGATTTACATTCTTCTGTTTAATTTTCTTAACAATTCTGTAACTTCTAACTATGAATAAAAGAAGGGGATGACAAAGGGTGAGATGGTTGAATGGCATCACCGACTTGATGGACTCAATGAGTTTCACCTAGCTCTGGGAGTTGGTGATGGACTGGACTGGGAAGCCTGGCATGCTGCAGTTCATTGGGTCACAAAGAGTCTGACATGACTGAGAGATTGAACTGACACTAGAAAATACACTTTCAAAAGTAGCTTGTTTACAATATCAGCAAATTTATGAGATGGTAATTGTTAACACTTATTCTTTCTAGTTTCTAAGGATTTACATTCTTCTGTTTAATTTTCTTAACAATTCTGTAACTTCTAACTATGAATAAATCTAACAAAAGACAGAAGAACTTTATAGGCAGAATTAAACAATGTTATTAAAGGGCATAAAGGGCTCAAATAAGTTTGATGAGAGAATCAACATATAAAATCATAAACATTGATTTTCCCCAAATTAGTTTGTTAAGTCAATACAGTTCAATCAAAGTCCTAGCAGAAAGTTTTGGGGAAAAAACTAGACAAATTGATTCTACAATTCCTAGAAAAGAGTAGACATCTAAGAACAGCCAAAAAAAAAAAAAATCTGATAAAGACAAAGAAGAAAATCCTGTTCTATCAGTTACCAGTCTAATATCTGTCTCTTATACACATCTCATGTAGAAGTAATGGGGAAGAGAGAAACCAGCAACCAAGTGATTCCAATGTGGACAACCACCTAAAAGGTGCAGACCCCTCTTTGTTTCCTCCTTTTTCTCCCCACTTCTAGGCACTTGGGGTTCTTATACTTTTTTCAACGAAATTGCCCAAGATTTTCCTCCCTTCCAAAGTTTTGGGACTGCCACCACCATCTCCACAGATGCCCTGAATCTCCTTGTGTCCTTCCCCATAATATGTGATAACCCCCAAAACCCAGGCCTCTGGTATGTTCCTCTGGCTTCCGGAAGTACTGAACCATTTCTCCTATCCCCCTTGGGTATATGGGACAGGGACAAAGTGGTAGCATGCCCTTTCGCTCTAACGTCTTTCTTTGATGCCAACCTCACACCATACACAAAATATACTCAGATGGGTCAAAGACCTAGATACAAAAAAGAAAATTTTAAATCTATTAGAAAAAAATGAAACAACATATCTTTAAGTCTTCAGGCAAGGAAAGGAGTTCTTAGTAAGACCACTGATCTACCACCCTCCCCACAAAAATTCAGCATATGAAATATTCACAAAATTTTGTTCATTCCAAACACATGACTTTTGTGAGCAAGTTTAAAGACAGACTATAGACTGGAAGTAAATATTTGCAGTATACAGGTGAATTAGTATCTGGAATATATAAACAATTTTCAAGTCATCAATAAGAAAAAGACTAACAAGAGCAAAAGAAAATGAACAAACGAAAAACAAGCAGAACAGTAAAGGAATGTGAATTGACTGGGCCAGTTGCACAGAGGGGACAAGGACAGTGTGGAAACTGCAACCAGATACCATTTTGTGGCCATCCACAGAGGAAAATTTAAAATCTGATAGTATCAAGATCAGTGAGGGATGGGGAAACAGGAACTTGCATACACTACTGATGAAAGAATATGCTGGAACAACTTCCTTGATGGGCAATTTGGCAGGATCTAGTTAATATCTTGTGCTTATCGAGTTAAACTGAAAAAGTGTACGATGCATCCATGAAGATGTTTATTGCAATACCGTTTACTCAAAGAAGGTAAACAAAAGCATAGAAACAATTTAAGCATCTATAAATAGGAGAGAAATAATGGGCTCTGTTCATAAGAAGATTATTTAACACAACTAAAGGAATGAGCTATCAAAACTTCTCAAAAACATGAGTGACCAGTAACAACAAACACCTCAAACTGTGAAATAAAACACATGTATGCAAATGAAAATCGAATACTATCACTAATATGTATATATGTGAAAGAATCAGGAAATGACTTAAAGGACACTCAGTAATCCAGCAGAAGAAATCAGGTTTCCCTGTGCTGTCTGGTGCCTGACATTTTGTCACTTTATTGTTAAGTTGAGTGAGGAAGAAAGAGCAAGCTGCTCAGCCTCCCTGCTGGGAGAGCTTCACTTATTATACTTTTGTGTGATGCTTTTGTGCATCCTTTATGTTTTCTACCTTGCATTAAGGTAGCAGAGAAACATTTTCATCTTTGTGCATGGTGGGCAGAGGGGCAGTGTGTGTGAATTAGACTCACCTCTCTCAGAAACCTTCTGAATCACGTAATCGGAATGCTTTCAAACTTAGAACTTTGCATACATACTGCCTCTCAGAACAGATCCAGGCTGTGTTGTCATAACAACAAATACAATGATTTGAAATGCAGATTCTTCCTCTTTTACTCTGATGGAAACCAGTGTGGAATGCAGGATACTTTGTGTTGGATACGAGCCTGTTTAAGCCCAACTGTGATGTTAGAAATTGGTTGTATGCCCAGCAGAGAAGAAAGTGTATGATTTGTGAAGCATCTAAAGAATTATAGAGATTTTCAGGAAACCTATGTGTCCATTCAGATTATAAAGTTCTGACACTTAAAATCTCACTGAATCTTAGGAGTCCTATATGACTAGTTTTGTGTTGTGTTGGAGAGGCAGTAGAGTGGAGTGGATAAGCATTCTCACTCTGGGGTCAAACCTGCTTCCCTGCTTCCTAGCTGTGTGACATTAGGCCAGATTACCTACTACATTAGTCAGAGTTCTCCAGAGACACGGAGCCAATGAGATGTATGTATATATCCATAGTAATTCATTTATTACAAGGAAAGGGTCATGCAATTATGGAGACTGGCAAATCTCAAGATCTGCAGAGTGAGTGGGTAACCTGGAGACCCAGGAAGACCTGATGTTTCAGATCAAAGGCAGCTAGAGAGAAGGAACTTTCTCTTAAGGGAAAAAGGGTCAGCCTTTTTGTTCTATTCAGACCTTCAATTGATTAGATGAAGCCCACCTACATTAGAGAGGGCATTCTGCTTTATTCAGTCTATTAATTCAAATGTTAGCCTTATGCAGAAATGTCCTAATAGAAACACACGGAATATGGTTTGACCAAATATTTTGGACATCCTTTGGCTAAGTCCAGTTGATCCATACAATTAACCACTACACTAAGCTTTTCTAAGCCGTGGTTTCCTCTTCTGTAAAAGGCTACCAATACTAATAAATAGCTCATAGAGTTGAAATAAGGAGTAAATAAGTTGGTGTCTATAAAGAGCATACAGAGGAGCTGGGACTTAGTAGATGCTAAATAAATATTTACCAAATGAGTTAGTACACAGAACCGAGTGGCATTCAGTCATAATTTTGTGTTTCTCACTTTCTTGCCTTTTTAATACAGTTTTACTAGTCATGTTTGAGTGTCTAAACAGTAGATTACATTTGTTGTTTTGTGTTCAATTGCAAGGCCGTATCCAGCTCTCTGTGACTCCAGGAACTGCATCACACCAGGTTTTCCTGTCTTTCACTCTCTCCCAGAGTTTGCTCAAACTCATGTCCACTGAGTTGGTGATGCCATCCAACCATCTCCTCCTCTGTTGCCCCCTTCTCCTCCTGCCCTCAATCTTTCCCAGCATTAGGGTCTTTTCTACTAATTCAGCTCTTCCTATCAGGTGGCCAAAGCACTGGGGCTTCAGCTTAAGCATCAGACCTTCCAATGAATAGTCAGAGTTTATTTCCTTTAGGATTGACTGGTTTGATCTCCTTACTGTCCAAGGGACTCTCAAGAGTCTTCTCCAGCACCACAATTCAAAACCATCAATTCTTTGGCACTCAGCCTTCTTTCTGATCTAACTCTAACATCCATCCATGCATGACTACTGGAAAAACCATAGCTTTGACTATATGGACCTTTGCTGGTAAAGTGATGTCTCTGCTTTTTAATATATTGTCTAGGTTTGTCATAGCTTTTCTTCCAAAGAGTAAGCACTTTTCTAGCATTTCAGAGACTTGCTTTGTTCAGTCAATATTAAATTAGCAGCATTCACCCAGGTTATTGCATGTCACTGTAGGTATTCAGATACTACTGAGAATATTCATCCTGTGGATGGATTTGGAGTTCTATCCTAGTTTCTCCATTATGGACATTACTCCTGTGAGTAGTCTTGCTATAGTAAATGGGGCCGGTGTGATCTTCTCTAGGATGTAGAATTGCTGAGTCACGGATAGGCAAGTGTTCCATTTTATAAAATCAGGGTAAATTATTCCCCAAAGTGGTCATTTTGCCCTGTTGAATGAGGAAATAATGATCCTCTTGTTTATCATTAAAATGGGTACTTATAAAGACTATCCAAGAATGGGCAAAAACAGTTTATGATATTAAGTAGGGGAAAAAGAGCTTACAATTAAATGTGATCACAGCTCCATAGATAAGAGGCAATATAATATCAGAGTTGCAAGAAAAGGCTTGAACAGAGTTTGGGAATCAGACAGACCTGGGGTCAAGCCTTCACTTGCCCACTGCCTGACTGAAACCTTGAGCTAATAACTTGATTTCTATATGCCCATGGGATCACATATTTTAAATGAGAGTAATAAATCACACCTAGCTCAGAGTACCATATAAACTGAGCTCATGCATATAGTAAGTACTCAATACTGATGGCCCAAAAAAAGCCAAACATAATTCTAAAAATCTGACAAATAAGCACTAGAATGATTACTGAGGCTTATGTAGGTCTTAAATTATGAGTGGTTTCTTTTTCTATATGTAGAGCTCCTGGGAGTGATTCTATTACTTTCAAAATAGGAAAACGAACTTGTTTTTTTAAAGATTCCATATTTGCTATGTTATCTGGTTGCCATGTGCTACTTTTATTTACTCACACACCTCGCAGCTCATGCATCCCCTCCATGGGGAGCTGGGGCACAGAGTTGTTGGACTTCAGTTAACACAGGCAGGTACCTGATTTCCAAGAGGCCGTCTCTAGGTCCAAGGCTTGCACAAAGTAAGTGTAATCTCCAGTAGGGACCTACAAGGAAGAAGAAACCTAATGGTTTGACTGTAATTAAAAGTTATATGCAAATTCCATTGTTCTACCTTTTCTGGAGCCGGGATTTTCTGAATATTAAGAGTTTGTGCATGGGAACAAGGGAAGAGTTTAGGCCAATAGGCCATGGGGATGTAAAACATCATGGCCTTATCAAGAGCATGTCCTGGGCATGAATGGAGCCTATTGAAAGCCTGCAGTTTTGGGTACATTCCTTTGTTCATCCAGTAGACATTTATTGGAAATTTGCTATGTGTCTTATGTTATTGTAGATGCTATAGATACAGAGGAGGGCAAATCAAATAGGATTGCTTTATCATCTATTCCAGGAGGCAAGACGACCATGAACAAGTACATAAATAAATAAGGCAGTTATAGAATGAGAAAGTCAATTCCTAGGCAGGTTAATAAGAAGTCCAGGGTCCCTGAGGAGGAGAAAGGGATCTGGGGCTCTGAAGGAGGAGATGGGGGTCCGGAATTCTCAAGGAGAAGGACAAATTTTTTTCCTACACTCCTTAGTCTTAGTTACATAAAGGTGTGTGGTTTTTTGTTGGTTTTTTTTTTTTCTCTAAGCCCAGAGCTGATGATTATGCAACAAAACAGCTCAGTTTAAACTCTGTACTCAGGATTATGTAACAACAATCCTGCTTGAAGACAGTTTCTCCTTCTGGAGAACCTTCTGACTAATCCTGTTATGGTAAGATCTTTCTATTGTTAGTTCTAATCCTGTCATCTTAAAATGTAAATTGTGGGAGTGGGTTTAGTCTTTACAATCTTGAGACATTCTTCTAATTTATTGTAATAATCAATTTCAAAAGTATATAGTTCCTTTGCTAAGACTGGTGAGTGGGGCACTCTCTGTCCCCCTTCTGATGTCTATGTCAGAAGCTTTCTCTGTCCTCTTTCTCTTTAATAAAACTCTGCTATACAAAAGCCCTTGAATGATCAAGCCTGATCCCTGGTCCTGAAGCTAAATCTTCTTCTTCAGAGAATTAGTCTTTACAATCTTGAGACATTCTTCTAATTTATTGTAATAATCAATTTCAAAAGTATATAGTTCCTTTGCTAAGACTGGTGAGTGGGGCACTCTCTGTCCCCCTTCTGATGTCTATGTCAGAAGCTTTCTCTGTCCTCTTTCTCTTTAATAAAACTCTGCTATACAAAAGCCCTTGAATGATCAAGCCTGATCCCTGGTCCTGAAGCTAAATCTTCTTCTTCAGAGACCATGACATCATGTAAGCTATCAATAGATCCTGACCAATTCCATGAAGGAAGTGGAGAATGTGACTGAGGATAATGGAAGTTGTTTATGGAGATGAGATCAAGAAGCCCCTTCCACAGGAGATGACATTTAAACTGAGGTCAGAAGGATGTGGAAGGGCCAGTCATGGGAAAACATTTCAGGCAGAGGGAATTTTCTTAAATGCAGAGCATTTATTCAAGAATATCACAATGTGTTCTAGGAACTGTCAGAAAGACTAGCGTGGCTTGAGCATAGTCTTTAAGGAGGGAACTCTCCCACACAAACACTTCAGAATGCATCACAAATATAGTAAGCATCGTTTTAAATGCACAGATGAGCTCCCAAGAAAGTAAAAGTGTTTCAAGGGACCAAAAACAAAAGAGGAAGTGAAAAGCTATCTTGATGACACAGGTGTTAGAGATTTAATGTCTTGAAAGGTATAGAGATTGAAGTCTTAGACTCGGGGGAAATAGGTCATGAGAAAGGAGAGTCTCCCTATGAAGCTAGAACTCTGAGAATATAACAGCTCTTGTTCCATAAAAAGGTAGATGAAGGGAGGTTACCTGTGCAGAGCTTGTATTACCTTGTGTAGGTCCTGCTAAAAGAAAATAATGCTCTGAAAATCAATACCAAGACAGGTTTGGGGTTCAAATTTTTATACTACCCACAACTCCCTAGAATCTTCAAGTTGAGAAGGAACTCAAACATCAGTCCAAAAAGGGATATCCTTGGAAAATCTAGAAGAATCAGGCACAAAAATTCCAGAGAAAGACATACCATCAACCCAGGTAACACGAAATTCCCACACATCAGTTAAGGACCTGCCAAGAATGAGCTCTCAATCTCAAATTATAAATGCACAAGTAAATTTTTCACCATGTGTAAGTATCAGAAAGTATAAACTGTAGACTAGATATTTCTCCCTAAGAACTCCAAAAGAACTATCTAAAAGGCCATATAATGTGCCTAAAATGATTGAAGTCATAAAAAGGCCATTAAACATAAAGATCTTTAGGGGACAACCCTCTAAAGATTAAAAATACAGCAGATTTTTTAAATGACAACTGAATTTTCAGTTTTAAAATAATAATTAAATCAAATGTTTGCATGTTTTAACAACAGATTAGTCAGATTTAAAAATAAAATAAATTAGAAGATGGGAGGAAACTACTCAGAATGTACTGCATAGAGTTAAAAGGTAAAAGGCATGAAAGAAAGGTTAAATGAAAGAGAAGATGAAACGAAAAGGTCCAATTTACTTTTAGTAGTACTCCCAGAAGCTGATAATAGAGAGAATTAGAGAAAGGGAATATTCAACATTATTATGACTGACAATCTTCAGAATTTAAATGATAGAAATGTACAATAAGCTGAATAATGGCCACCCAAAGATATCAGAAAGGACATCATATTAAGAGACAGAGACATCACTTTGCCAACAAAGGTCCATATAGTCAAAGCTATGGTTTTTCCATTAGTCATGTACAAATGTGAGAGCTGGACCATAAAGAAGGCTAGGTGCCAAAGAATTGATGTTTTTGAACTGTGGTGCTGGAGAAGACTCTTGAGAGTCCCTTGGACAGTAAGGAGATCAAACCAGTCAATACTAAAGGAAATCCACCCTACATATTCATTGGAAGGACTAATGCTGAAGCTCTGATACTTTGGCCACCTGATGCGAAGTACTGACTCATTGGAAAAGACCCTGATGCTAGGAAAGATTTAGGGCATGAGGAGACAGAAGAATGAGATGGTTAGATAGCATCACTGACTTGATGGACATAAGTTCGAGCAACTTCAGGGGGTGCTGAAAGACAGGGAAGCCTGGCATGCTGCAGTCCGTGGAGTCCCAAAGAGTCAGATACAGCTTAGCCTCTGAACATCGACAAAGATACCGAGTTCTAATCCCTGGGACCCTTAGATGTCACCTTATAAGAAAAAGGGTCTTTGCAGTTATGATTAAGTTAAGCATCTTGAGATGGAAATGTTATTCGGAATTACACAGGGCCCTAGTTGGACTGTGAAGAAAGCTGAGTGCCAAAGAACTGATGCTTTTGAACTGTGGTGTTGGAGAAGACTCTTGAGAGTCCCTTGGACTGCAAGGAGATCCAGCCAGTCCATTCTGAAGGAGATCAGCCCTGGGATTTCTTTGGAAGGAATGATGCTAAAGCTGAAACTCCAGTACTTTGGCCACCTCATGCAAAGAGTTGACTCATTGGAAAAGACTCTGATGCTGGGGGGGATTGGGGGTAGGAGGAGAAGGGGATGACAGAGGATGACATGGCTGGATGGCATCATGGACTCAATGGATGTAAATCTGAGTGAACTCTGGGAGCTGGTGATGGACAGGGAGGCCTGGTGCGCTGCAATTCATGGGGTCACAAAGAGTCAGACACGACTGAGCGACTGAACTGAACTGAACTAAATAAAATCACACTTGTCTTTTTAAGAAGGGGCACATACATTGAAGATAATGGCAAAATGGAGTAGAGAGAGATCAAAGACGCTGGCCTTGAAAATGGGAGTGGCATGGCCAATAAATCGTAGGAATGCCAGCAGCCAATGAAAAGTACAAAAACTGATGGAGAGAAGAAGCAGATCATCCCCCAGAGCTTCTGGAGGGAGCATGGCCTTGCCAACACCTGGATTTTGGCCCAGGACACTGATTTTTGACTTCTGGTCTTAAGAACTGGAGAGAATAAATTTAAGTCCTTATAAATCACCAGGTTTGTAGTGATTTGTTATAGCAACCTTATAAAACAACACATGCATTTATATATTGAGAATGTACAGTTTTACAGGAAGAACAAAATAGATATATGACTAGATATGCAATGAAACTGGAGAAGTAACCAAATACAGAGAAAATACTTTAAAGCACCCAGAGAAAAAAGTACAGGGGAGCAATGACCAGGAAAATAGTATATTTTTCAAAGTGTTAATATAATCTAGAAGACAATGAAATGTTATCTTTACAAGTGGCACTAGTGGTAAAGAACCTGTCTGCCAATGCAGGAGACATAACAGACTCGAGTTCAATTCTTAGGTCAGAAAGATCCCCTGGAGAAGGGCACAGCAACCCACTCCAGTATTCTTGCCTGGAGAATCCAATGGACAGAGGAGCCTGGTGGGCTACATACAGTCATGGAGTATCAGAGTTGGACATGACCGAAGCCATTTAGCATGCACACATGCAGGCATGAAGACAAATAATTATTTAAAGTGCAGATGAAATAAAGACATTTTCTGGCAGGTAAGGCTGAGTTTACCACTAATAGAATCTTACCTAAAGAACTGCTAAGAGGTGAACAGCAGAAAGAAGTGGAAAAAAAAAAAAAAAACCAGGAAGACATAGAAAGATATGTGATAGACATAGAAAGATAAGTGATGAAACTGGAAAGTATGTGATGAAATATAAATAAGCATCAAATGTATGAAACAACAAAAGCAAAAATAAATCTATGACTAAAGAGACTGTAAAAAAAAGAAGGTGAAATTAAAATACCAAACTAATAATATGTTAGCTTTAAGGGAAATATTTGAGGTTAAAAGTTCTAATGCCATTGCCTTGTCCAGGAGTAGACGAAGGATACTGATTAAGTTCAGACTTTATTAAGTAAAATATATATATACAATAAAGAAATTTAACCACCATGATAGGTAGCAGAAAAGAGGTGGAAAAGGTACAATGAAAACACACAGTAAATAGCAAGTGCAAAATAAGATCAGCAAAAAATCTGTGTATCAGTAAATAAATCTAACTTTATCAAAAATCACAAAAGGTGTAAACAACTCCTTGGTAAACAAACAAAATCTATTTGCTCTATGTTTTAGGAAATACCTGTGGGCTTCCCTGGTGGCTCAGAGGTTAAAGTGTCTGCTCTCAGTGTGGGAGACCTGGGTTTGATCCCTGGGTTGGGAAGATCCCCTGGAGAAGGAAATGGCAACCCACTCCAGTATTCTTGCCTGGAGAAGAATCCTATGGACGAGGAGCCTGGTGGGCTACAGTCCACCGGGTCACAAAGAGTCGGACACAATTGAGTGACTTAACTTTCATTTTTCTTTTACTTTAGGAAATACCTAAATTAAAGAACTCAAATACTCAACTAGAAAGAAAAAAATCAAATTTTTCATTATTTAAAGACAAAATTTAAAGAGAAGGAAATGGCAACCCACTCCACTGTTCTTGCGTGGAGAATCCCAGGGATGGGAGAGCCTGCTGGGCTGCTGTCTATGGGGTTGCACAGAGTCAGACATGATTGAAGTGACTTAGCAGCAGCAAAGACAAAATTATCTACATAGAAAACTCAAAGAATCTATTGGGCAATGCTATTGAAAAATCCAAATGAATTTTTGGTCAACACAATACATCTCCCAGCTAATAAAGCTAAGTTGAGACTTCAACACTCTTGCTAGGAACAAGCTCAAGTACACAAAAATCAATTTTATGCATCAGCCACAGCAATTAGAAAATATAGTTTTTAAAAGACACCATATACACTAGCAATAAAAGCTTAGATACCTAGGAATAAACCTTTACAGAGAAATTTTTAAGTTTATTGAAAGACATAAAATAAGACCTAGAGAAATGGAAGAATAGAAATAAAAATGATGGGTCATATTCATCAGTTAAAGAATCAATATTGTAAAATGAAAATTTCTCCAAATCATTGTATAAGTTAATATAATTCTACTTACAACTCTAAAAGAATTTTCCATGAAAATCATATAAGGAAAATCAAAGAGGCAAGTAATTCTTAGAAAGAGAAGTATGGGGAAGGGGCTTTGCTTTCTAGGTATCAAGACAATATAAAGTCATAGTAATAAAGACAACATGATATTGATTCAGAGATAGACAAATAGATCAATGAAATAAAATAGAGTGCTCCAATGTAATCCCACAGGTGTATGAGAACTTAATCTATAATATGTTTGGCATTATGAATCAGTGAGAAGAGGGATGAACTGACAGTAAGTAGTATTGTGATTGCCATCTCTCCATATGGAAAAAAAAATCAATTAGATTCATATGTCAATGCACAAATATCAATCCTATGTGGATAAAACCTCAATAAAAAAGGCAAAGCTTTAATATGCTTAAGAGAAAATATAAAAACATATTTTTATAATTTCTTGATAATTTCTTTAAAACATATAGAGGGTTAAGAAAATATGATAAATCTGACTACATTACAATTGAAATATCTAGAAAACAAAGTCACTGCAAACAGCAAAAACACAAATCACAGAATGAGTAGATACTTATGGATAAAAGCAAAAAAAGTTAGCATCTAGACTGTACAGAGGATATATCTACAATTTAGAATGGAGTAGATACTTATATATAATATCAAAAAGTTAGTATCAATCATATATAAACAATACCTCCTATTCAGTGAGAGCAAGACAAGCAAGATAAAGGGTATGAATAGAAAATTTGAAAAAGTCAAACTTGAATGTCCCTTCAGCATGCAAAAAAAAGATGTTGAACCTCACTAGTAATCAGGGAAATGCAACCTAAAGTAGCGAGATCTTTTCCACCCCTGTCAGCTCTGGCAGGCCCTTCTGCCCAGATGCTACAGGAAGGGCAAAAAGCCAGAGCAGAGCAATGTCCAAGGCACAGGACTTGTTTTAGACTAAAGGGACAAGAATACTAATGAAAACATCGAGAGCTGGATAGGGATGTAGAGAAGTAGGAATCTTTATACCCTGTCCATGGAAGAGCAAATTAGTTCAATTTAGAGAGGAATTTGGCAATATTTAGTAACACTGGAGGATTCAGCATTTCCATTTTAAGGAATATACCCAAAAAATGTTCCCATGTGTTTATAAGGGAACCTTTATAAGGAAACCGGTAAAAATGAAGAGTACTGATTGCAGCACTATTGGTAACAGAAAAAAAAAAAAAAAACATTTTGGTTGTAATGGGGAAGAGTGGAAGTTTGTAATCTGCTAATAGAAAACTAATGAATAATTTGTAGTGTATTTGTACAATGCAATATCTTACAGCTGTTAAAATCATTGAACTAGGGCTAACTGTACCAACATAGATGCAACTGCAAAAAACATAATGAAAAAGAAAATTTCAGAATATGACTTATCTGCATGACGATAATTGCTTTACATTGAAAAAAGGTAAAGCAATCTTATATACAATACTATACCCATGTGCATCAGATATACGCATATGTAACAAGAGTAGAGGAGCAAGCATGTCGGTGATAAGTATCAGCCTCTCTGGGAGGACTGAAGGAGAATGAGATCAAGAAGGAACATACAGGGAGCTTCAGTGGTATCTGTAAAACTTTAATGCTATTAAGTAAGTAAGTGAAGTAATTAGAAAACATGTTGAAATGGTGTATACACATTCTCTTTATTTTTCCTGTGTGCAAGAAATACTTTTATAATAAAATTTTTAAATTAATTTAAAAATGTATTTGACTTTTAAAAATTGAAAGGGCTTCCCTGGTGGCTCAGATAGAAAAGAATCTGCCTGCAATGCGGGAGATGCAGATTCAATCCCTGGGTTGGAAAGAACCCCTGGAGAAGGGCATAGCAACCCACTCCAGTATTCTTGCCTGGAGAATCCCATGGGCAGAGGAGCCTGGTGGGCTACAGTCCATCGGGCTGCAAAGAGTCAGACATGACTGAGTAACTAACACTTTAAAAACTGGAGTAGAAAGATGGGTCCAGATGCTATTGTATTCATTCAGACAATAGGAAAATAATACATACGAGGGCCAGGAGTGCAAATAAAAGACAGCGAAATGGATTCAGCCAAGATATTTTGGAGGTAAAATTGATGGTCTTGGGTAAATTTGCTGTCTCATACAACAGATACGACAGACGCAGTCACCGTCCTGTCCGTGTTCCATGCTCTATTGCCCTTTCTGGGTGCTCCAGTAGGTTCCCGACTACTAGTGTCTGCATCTCTGTGCTGAGGTCTCTCTCCCCCTCAGTGCAGTTCAGTCATTCAGTGGTGTCCAACTCTGCAACCCCACGGACTGCAGCACGCCAGGCTTCCCTGTCCTTCACCAACTCCCAGAGCTTACTCAAACTCATGTCCATCACGCTGGTGGTGCCATCCAACCATCTCATCCTCTGTCATCCCCTTCTCCTCCCACCTTCAATCTTCTCCAGCATCAGAATCTTTTCCAATGAGTCAGTTCTTTGCATCAGGTGCCCAAAGTAATGGAATTTCACCTTCAGCCTCAGTCAGTCTCTTCCATCAGGAAGCTTCCATAAGCCTCTTATCCTTATCCATCAGAGGGCAGACAGAATGAAAGCCACAATCACAGAAAACTAACCCAGCTGACCACATGGACCACAGCCTTGTCTAACTCAATGAAACTATGAGCCATGCCACGTAGGGCCACCCAAGACAGACGGGTCATGGTGGAGGGTTCTGACAAAACGTGGTCCGCTGGAGAGGGGAATGGCAAACCATTTCAGTATTCTTGCCTTGAGAACCCCATGAATAGCATGAAAAGGCAAGAAAATAAGACACTGAAAGATGACCTCTCTCCCCCTGCCTGTCTCCAGCTGTCAAAAGCTTCACTGCACTCAGGTGGTGCTAAGGAATGCAGCCATCAACCAATGGTTTTCAGAAGCTGGCGTGTAAATACTCTAGCTCCCACGCCTCTTAGCTAGGATAATTCTGAGGCTTGTGCCTCACACCATTTTCCAAAGTTTCCCCATAGAATTAAGCTTTAGGCACTCTCCGAGTTAGTAGATTTAATAGTATTCACTTTTAGGTTATCTCCCCTTCCCTTTATCCCTTCTTCACTTGCCAATCAGTGTTAGCCCCACTTCTCCCAATGAACCATTTTTTATTTGATTCTTTGTCTTGGATCTACTTCTGGGAGAGCTTACACTAAGGCAGCAAGCATACTGCCCAAGCATGCCCACTTCCAAAGTATGCCAACATGCCACCAAGCACCATATGGGGAGGGGGAAACATCCAAGGATTACAAAGGCTCTGGGCAGGCGAGGGAGTGACAGGCCACATGCAAGAGATAGAAAGCATGACTGAGGAGCAGTAGAGACAACAGACTGCTTAAGAATTTGTAGAGAAATGATGATGTCTTCCTGCAGCATGGAAATAAGTGAAATTCCAATGGCAGCAGCTCTGAGCCTCTGCTAGCCTTCACAATGGTGCCTCATTTGGGGGTCCCTTTGGCCGAGTTAGGAATTTAACACGGCTTTATTGCATGCTATCCTATGTCTAATCCTACTGTAATGTAATTTATTTGCATTCACATTCCAGACATGTCTAGAGAGCAGGATTTGGTGTTGATGGATTCTGCTTTGATAGAAAATATTATTGAATGTCACTAGAGAATGACTTTCTGATAAAGCATCAGTCCAGTTTCCCCAATGTGGAGATTTCAGCAGTGGATTAAAAAATATTTGCCTTGACAGTAACATAAAAAATGATGGCTCAAATTATAAATTGTGTTATATGTAAACAAACAAATAAGGCTGTAGGTATTCTTGTCATGTATTATTCTGCAGATAACACTTCACCTTTAAGCAGAGTGACTTTTTTTAAACTCTAAATCCATTGCACCTGGCAACTGAGTCTATCTGACTATTATCAATAGCAAAAGCATTGTGGTGAGTTTCCTGGCACGTCTCTGGCTGCTGATTTGGAAGGAAAGATGCTTAACTTGACTTTGCCATCTCACAAAGGTGAATAAACAAATCCCTAGGGAAATCAGCTCAGCTTTCTCAGTTTACAATGTATTTAAACAATGCTGTGGAGTCAATGAAACACATCAGTTCAGATGATCATCAGTGAAGAAGCCTGAGATATTGTCTTCTCCTTGCTGGCCAGAGTAAAGCAGACAACCTGGTGGCCACTGTAGGTACAGGTTATGCAAGGAGACCCCCAGAAGAGCAGGCCTGATCTTTGGGGCCATCAGAAAACCTTATTATCTGAAACGGAAACTACAAGAAAACTATTAAAACTTTGCCACCTCTAGATGTGTCTATAGCAGAGGGTCCACAGAGTTACTAATGGAACCAGGGTACATCCCACAGCCATTCAAAGAATCTCTGGATCCAGTTGATGTGAGTATTATGAAACTTTGGCGAGATCTTACCAAAGGCAAGGTCTAAAAGTTAGGAGCTCAAAATCAGGAAGGTCCAAGTTCAGATTCCAGCCCAATAGTTTCATGGTAGTATGTTGTTTAACCTCTGAGTCAAGTATCAGTTTCCTCATCAGTAAATTCTAAAGTCACACAGACTTGTTGCAATGGTTAAAGGAAATACTATATGTTAAAGTATGTTAACTTGTGTCTGGAACATAGTAAGTACTCAGTAGAGAGTGGCTGCTACAGTTATTATTACTGTCATAATGTAACCAATGGAAAGAAAATGCTTCCTATAGGGAATTCTGTAGGAAAAATGTACCCGCATAAGTACATTGTAAAGTTTCTAGCACTCTTGGTACAAAGAAAAGGAAAAGGAAATTGGATATTAGGAATTTGTCAGAATTTATCAGCATCAAGCAAGGAAAATGAGACTCTCTAGACAGCAAGCCTCACTCTTTAGACAGTTAATCTGACTTTCCTGGCTAGAGGGAGAAATTTTTCAGGAGATCTAACTCCCGTCTTTTAATTGTATACTCCCCAAGCAACTTTCTAGTCTGTGACTTGATCTAAGGAAGGCAGAACAGATGGCTGTCCCCAACTCTGAAACTAGGCCTTTCTCCCACTGAAGTCATGAACTCAGCTTTTGGCTCAAAACTCTGTGACTTGTGAGTTGGCCACCAGGATGCTTCTCTGTTTTAATAAAAAATCAGGGTTCTGCATCTGTAACAGTGATGGCCAGATGGGGGTTTGGGGTTAGCCCTCCCCATCTAGGGGCTCCCCTTGTGGCTCAGCTGGTAAAGAATCCACCTGCAATGCAGGAGACCTAGATTCGACCCCTGGGTTGGTAAGATCCCCTGGAGAAGGGAAAGGCTACCCACTCCAGTATTCTGGCCTGGAGAATTCCATGGACTGTATAGTCTATGGGGTCACAAAGAGTTGAACACAACTGAGCAACTTTCACTTCACTTCACTCCCCATCTAGGACTTGTCCCTCTGTGAATTCTTATCTGCAACCCCCACCCTGCCTGCCATTCCGATGCAGCTGACCATATTGAGTGCTCAGGAAGCATACAGAAAAGGGTACCTGATGCTGTGTTTTCCATTCCTATGTGAGTTTTATTGATCATCTTCAACAGGAAGAAGTCTGTCTCTTGGTGGCTCTTTGTTGTTATGCAGTAACATGAGTAAACTTGCACAGATGAGCGAATTAGGCTCAGAGAAGGTCCATGACTTTCTCCGAGTCACAGAGTGGAAAGGCAGAATCTGAGCCTTATTTGGCCTGGAGTCTGTGTACTTTCTCCCTTGCCCTGCCGTCTCCCACGCCATCGCCTGTGAAGTCCTATCCATCCCAGAGAAGACACGAGTGACTGAGTGGCTCTGTCCAACCCACTCCCCAAAGCATTTAGCTTTCTCCTGGACTTGGGGTAGAGGGGCTGACTTGTTCTCTCTGCATAAGGATTAGTCAGACACAGTGTGCCTGGAGTTAACTAAGCTAGAGCTACTACACCAGTTAAAAGGAGGTAAATTGCATGTAATCAACTTATATCAATTATAAATAATTGTTTTCTCATATTAGGGAAGAGCTCTCAATGAGTCCTGAAACATTAATTGAAGTAATCAATGGCCTGGTTCTTGTAAAGCAGGAGCACTCTTAACATCCCATTTAACACTTGGTTATCGATCACATATCATTTTATGTTCTCTTGTTATATGTTTTTATTGGGGATGTTAAACAATCTATCTACCAACAGTGAATGTGAAAGTGAATTCGCTCAGTCTTGTCCAACTCTGCGACCCGGTGGACTGTAGCCTAACAGGCTTCTTTGTCCATGGGATTCTCTAGGCAAGAATACTGGAGTGGGTTACCATTTCCTTCTCGAGGGGATCTTCCCGACCCAGGGATCAAACCCGGGTCTCCCGCATCAGAGGCAGACGCTTTAACCTCTGAGCCACCAAGGAAGCCCAGTGGCTTTGAAATCTCTGTCCTGGGGAACACAAGGAGAGCATCACTGAGAAATGGCACATTTGTGTCTCCCTAGTTAGGACCTGGAACATACTTTCCCATAAAGACCCTACTGCTGCTGCTGCTAAGTCGCTTCAGTCGTGTCCGACTCTGTGTGACCCCGTAGACGGCAGCCCACTAGGCTTCCCCGTCCCTGGGATTCTCCAGGCAAGAACACTGGAGTGGGTTGCCATTTCTTTCTCCAAAAGACCCTACTAAGCACAGCTAATTGTTTTCTTTAGTGTTATCATTGAATACTGAGCAAACGACAGTTGTGAGACATTATATGTTTAAAAACCATATTTCCAAAATCACAGTCTTTAGGTCATAAATAAATTGTATCAATAAGTTTAAAAGATTCTCAGTTAAATATTGCTGAATAGTTGTCTCTCTTCAAAATTTCTCAGCACCTTCATTGTGCAAGTGGGCACTGTGACTCACAGAATTCTTATGTATATCTTTAATATTTGGCAAAACTCACTTTTTGAAATGCTGACATAGGCCTTGAGCCCTGCAACTCTTATGTATAGCCTTAGGTCTAGGGGACACTTTTTCCAAAGTCTGAATAAACAGGTACAAATGAACTGCTAAACATCCACCTGGTTCCAAAGTAGTTTTATGTTAAGTGGGTTTAACCACCCAATGAGCTTGTATATATAACCAAGTAATAAATATGTTGGGTGATGTGCGGGCTGTCAAGCTAATCCTCCAAAATCAGTGTCATTTTTCTGTAAAGTGAATTTTGTTAACCCCTGTGACTGTGACTTGAAAGGTCTATGTTGGGTATTCCCATTGTGCTTTGTCATAGAGGTGCTGAGACATTTCACCAGTAAAAAAAAAAAAAAAAAAAAAAAAAAACTTGGTAATACTGAAAAAGAAGAAAATTAGCAAAGTCATGTATTACCCTTGTTATTTTACACTTAAAATGTAGCCTGTATTTTGGCTTTAGCTGGTGAGTTTCATATTTGGGGTTTTGATGAGATGTGATCTGAGTGTGCATCCAAGAACATCCATGATCTTCTGTGTTTACTCAACTAACTGACCTGAGAACACTTGCTCAGTCAGCATGAGAGCACGAATTAAATCACTGTAAAAAGCCCAGTGGAGAAGAACTTCTCCTTTTGCCTTCAACAGCACAGGCAGATGACTTAATGTCTTATCCTGGCCTGTAACAAAGCACCACACAGTGTCCAAGATGTGGGCTCTAGTTATACCATCCAAAATCTAAAGGAGATGCTTAATCTGCTCTGCTGAGCATTAAGCAGGTCTTTGTGTTTGACCTCTGTCTCATACTTTGCACATGGAAGGGAAGGAAACAAAAAGAAAAATCTCATTGTGTGGCTATACTTGGTCCAGATGCCCCAGAAAGAGTTAAAAACAGATGATCAGTTCAGTTCAGTTGTTAAGTCATGTCTGACTCTTTGCGACCCCATGGACTGCAGCATGCCAGGCTTCCTTGTCCATCACCAACTCCTAGAGCTTGCTCTAACTCATGTCCATCAAGTCAGTGATGCCATCCAACCAGCTCATCCTCTGTCGTCCCTTTCTCCTCCTGCCTTCAATCTTTCCCAGCATCAGGGTCTTTTCCAAAGAGTCGGTGCTTCACATCAGGTAGCCAAAGTATTGGAGTTTCATCTTCAGCATCAGTCCTTCCAATGAATATTTAGGACTGATTTCCTTTAGGATGGACTGATTGTATCTCCTTTCAGTCCAAGGGACTCTCAAGAGTCTTCTCCAATACCACAGTTTGAAAGCATCAATTCTTTGGCGCTCAGCTTTCTTTATAGTCCAACTCTCACATCCATATGTGACTACTGGAAAAACCATAGCTTTGAGACAGATCTTTGTTGGCAAAGTAATGTCTCTGCTTAATATGTTGCCTAGGTTAGTCATAGCTTTTCTTTCAAGGAGCAAGTGTCTTTTAATGTCATGGCTGCAGTCACCATCTGCAGGGATTCTTGAGCCCCCCCAGAATAAAGTATCTCATGGTTTCCATTGTTTCTCCATTTATTTGCCATGATATGATGGGACTAGATGCCATGATCTTAGTTTTCTGAATGTTGAGGTTTAAACCAGTTTTTTCACTCTCCTCTTTCACTTTCATCAAGAGGCTCTTTAGTTCTTCTTCACTTTCTGCCATAAGGGTGGATGTCATCTGCATATCTGAGGTTATTGATATTTCTCCTGGCAGTATTGATTCCAGCTTGTGCTTCATCCAATCAGATGATGCCTATATTCAAATTCACTTACATGGCATCTGTGTAACATCCTTACACCTAGAAAGTATAACATAGAGAAAACCTCATCCCTCATGACCTTCTATTGTGTTGTCCTACAGGAAGAAGATTCTAAGAAACAAAACTAGGGCACTGTCAACATTCTGAGACCATAGTCTTGTCTCAGATTCTATTCCCTCAGGATTTCCTTATGGTTCTAGTAGAAGAAAAGTTTGCCCTGTGGAGCCTCATTAGGTTATGTTCCACGACTGGTTGACTTCTGACTATGAAACTCAAGTTGAGGTTTCTTTGCCTAAAGGCTTACTTAGTCTGTAGCAATGGTTTTCCATATTTTAAGAATAATGCAACCATTTTCATATAAAATCTTGCTCAAATTCTTATTTCTATAAACAGAAAATGCCAGGAGCTGGTCTCATGGAGACCTTTGAAGATCCTAAGGTCTTCCCTATTTACTTAGCACCTGCTGCCCACCATGTACTTCTTTGGAACCCTGGTGTTCCTTGGAACAGAATTTGAGAAACACTATCTGATAAGACTTCTGTACTGAAAGTCAAGAAATATGGTGTCACCTGAGTTGGACCACAAACCTCAGGCTGAAGTTGACCCAGTTAGTTAACTCTCAGTTCCTGTCTTTTCTTCTCTGTAAAACAGAAGAAAATAGCACATGCCATCATTTTTTACAAGGTGATTGTGATATACTGGATATATTCAAATAGAATGAAACAGTTGACATTGTGGTCATTTTGTGCTTTTCAGAGTACTTTCACATCTGTTCATTTCCTTTCTCGTCAAAAAGTCCCTGAAATAGCAATAGAGCAAATACTAGTAAATATGGAATCTCTTTGGAAAAAGAGAATTAAGCTAAGAACAAGAACAATAAAAATAGATGGCAGAGACAGAGTGCTACGTACATAACTTGAGCCCCTGGATACAAATACGCCTGAAGCCATCTCTGGACACTTCTGTTACCTGACACAACACATGTCACTTTTTGGCCTGAGCTAGTTTGAGTGGACTTTCTGACATAATCAAAATATGTGGAATCTAGAAAAATGATAGGGATGAACCTATTTGCAAAGCAGAAATAGAGACACAGATGTAGAGAGCAAATGTATGGACACCAAGGAGGGAAAAGGTCAGGAGGAATGAGACACTGGGATTGACATATGTGTGCTATAGATGCTGGTGCTCACTCAGTCATGTCCAGCTCGCTGTGACCCCGTGGACTGCA
>SJYC01036348.1:0-74168 GCA_006408675.1 Madoqua kirkii | reverse complement strand
CTAAAGCTGAAACTCCAGTACTTAGGCCACCTCATGCGAAGAGTTGACTCATTGGAAAAGACTCTGACACTGGGAGGGATTGGGGGCAGGAGAAGGGGATGACGGAGAATGAGAAGGCTGGATGGCATCACGGACTCCATGGACCTGAGTCTGAGTGAACTCCAGGAAATGATGATGAACCGGGAGGCCTGGCGTGCCTGATTCATAGGATTGCAAAGAGTCGGACCTGACTGATTGACTGAACTGAACTGAACTGTACTGTCGTTGGCCTAGGTGACTGTTCTATAACTTTACATTTTTTCCCAACTTTCATTTTCATCCCTCTGAAATCCACCCCAATGCTGTTGTCACAGTTCAGCATTCTAAAATTTAAGTTTTGCTGCTTACTAGATTTGTAAACTTGTCTGTTAGTTCTCAGTTGAACTGGCGAAAATCCAAACTCATCCACATAGCTGTTCAGACCCTTCCAGGTTCCTTCTACCCATTCAACTTAATTTTCAGTCTCTCTTCCCAGATTCATCAAGTTCAGTCTTCACTCCCAGTTCTGACCAGAAGTTTCTTCTCTTTCTTTCTTTCTTCTTCTTCTTCTTCTTCTTTTTTTTTTTTTTGACATCAAACACCTTTATCCTGTGAGGTAAGACTGGGGTTCTTTTGCCTTTGTGCACTCCTTGCACTTCAGTTCAGTTCAGTTCAGTCACTCAGTCCTGTTGGACTCTGTGACCCCATGGACCACAGCATGCCAGGCCTCCCTGTCCATCACCAACTCTTGGAGTTTACTCAGACTCATGTCCATAGAGTCGGTGATGCCATCCAAACATCTCATCCTGTCATCCCCTCCTCCTCCTGTCTTCAATCTTTCCTAGCATCAGGGTCTTTTCCAATGAGTCAGTTCTTTGCATCAGGTAGCCAAAGTACTGGAACTTCAGCTTCTGCATCAGTCCTTCCAATGAACACTCAGGACTAATTTCCTTTAGGATGGACTGATTGAATCTCCTTACAGACCAAGGGACTCTCAAGAGTCTCTTCCAAAACCACAATTCAAAAGCATCAATTCTTTGGTATTGAGTTTGCTTTGTAGTACAACTCTCGCATCCATACATGACTAATGAAAAAACCATAGCCTTGACTAGAAGGACATTTGCTGGCAAAGTAAGGTCTCTGCTTTTTAATATGCTGTCTAGGTTGCTCATAACTTTCCTTCCAAGGAGCAAATGTCTTTTAATTTCATGGCTGCAGTCACCATCTGCAGTGATTTTTGAGCCCAAGAAAATAATGTCTGTCACTGTTTCCATTGTTTCCCCATCTATTTTCCATGAAGTGATGGGACCAGATGCCATAATCTTCATTTTCTGAATGTTGAGCTTTAAGTCAGTTTTTTCATTCTCCTCTTTCACTTTCATCAAGAAGCTCTTTAGTTTCTCTTCACTTTCTGCCATTAGGGTGGTGTCATCTGCATATCTGAGGTTATTGATATTTCTCTAGACAATCTTGATTCCAGCTTGTGCTTCATCCAGTCCAGTGTTTCTCATGATGTACTCTGCATAGAAATTAAATAAGCAGGGTGACAATATACAGCCTTGATGTACTCCTTTCACCATTTGGAACCAGTCTGTTGTTCCATGTCCAGTTCTAACTGTTGCTTCTTGACCTGCAGATTTTTTAGGAGGCTGGTCAGGTAATTTGGTATTCCCATCTCTTTAAGAATTTTCCAGTTTGTTGTGATCCACACAGTCAAAGGCTTTGGCATAGTCAGTAAAGCAAAAATGGATGTTTTTCTGGAACTCTCTTGTTTTTTTGATGATCTAGCACATGTTGGCAATTTGATCTCTGGTTCCTCTGCCTTTTCTAAATCCAGCTTGAACATCTGAAAGTTCATGGATCACGTACTGTTGAAGTCTGGCTTGGAGAATTTTGAGTATTAATTTAGTAGTGTGTGAGATGAGTGCAATTGTGTGGTAGTTTGAGCATTCTTTGGCATTGCTTTACTTTGGTATTGGAATGAAAACTGACCTTTTTCCAATTCTGTGGCCACTGATGAATTTTCCAAATTTGTTGACATATTGAGTTTAGCACTTTCACAGTATCATCTTTCACGATTTGAAACAGCTCAGCTGGAGTTCCATTACCTCCACTAGCTTTGTTCATAGTGATGCTTTCTAAGGCCCACTTGACCTCACATTCTAGGATGTCTGGCTCTAGGTGAGTGATCACACCATCGTGATTATCTGGGTCATGAAGATCTTTCTTGTGTAGTTCTTCTGTGTATTCTTGCCACCTCTTCTTAATGTCTTCTGCTTCTGTTAGGTCCATACCATTTCTGTTCTTTGATGTACCCATTTTTGCATGAAATGTTCCCTTGGTATCTCTAATTTTCTTGAAGAGGTCTCTGGTTTTTCCCATTCTATTATTTTCTTGTATTTTTTTTGCACTGATCACTGAGGAAAGCTTTCTTATCTCTCTTTGCTATTCTTTGGAACTGTGTATTCAAATGGATATATCTTTCCATATTTCCTTTGCTTTTTGCTTCTCTTCTTTTCAAAGATATTTGTAAGGCCACCTCAGACAGCCATCTTGCCTTTTTGCATTTCTTTTTCTTGGGGATGGTCTTGATCCCTGCCTCCTGTACAATGTCATGAACCTCCAACCATAATTCTTCAGGTGCTCTATCAGATCTAATCCCTTGAATCTATTTCTCACTTCCACTGTATAATCATAAAGGATTTGACTTAGGTCATACTTGAATGGTCTAGTGGTTTTCCCTACTTTCTTCAGTTTAACTCTGAATCTAGCAATAAGAAGTTCATGACTTGAGACACAATCAGCTCCCGGTCTTGTTTTTTGCTGATTGTATAGAGCTTCTCCATCTTTGGCTGCAAAGAATACAATCAATATGATCTTAGTATTGACGATCTATTAATGTCCATGTGTAGAGTCTTCTCTTGTGTTGTTGAAAGAGGGTGTTTGCTAGGACCAGTGCATTCTCTTTGCAAAACTTTATTAGCCTTTTCCCTGCTTCATTCTGTACTCCAAGGCCAAATTTGCCTTACTTCAGGTGTTTCTTGACTTCTTATTTTTGCATTCCAGTCTCCTAAAATGAAAAGGACATCTTTTTGGGGTGTTAGTTCTAGAAGGTCTTGTAGGTCTTCATAGAATCATTGAACTTCAGCTTCCTCAGTATTACTAGTCGGGGCATAGACTTGGATTACTGTAATATTGAATGGTTTGCCTTGGAAATGAACAGAGATTATTCTGTCCTTTTGGAGGCTGCATCCAAGAACTGCATTTTAGACTCTTTTGTTGATTATAGTGGCTAGTCCATTTCTTCTCAGGGATTCTGGCCTACAGTAGTAGATATAATGGTTATCTGAGTTAAATTCACCCATTCTAGTCCATTTTAGTTCACTAGTCTTTACACCCCAGATTTTACCTCCTAAGCACTACTCCCTCTTCTACTAATCTTGTGAGCTCCTTGTTGCTAAGTGGCTTTTTGTTTTTTTCACTCACTCCTGTACTGAGCAAACATCACCCCCAAACAGGCATGAACCACTGAAAGAGTTGACATGGAACCCACTATTATCCTGGTCCAGAAGAAAGCCACACTGGCAGGCTGGAGGAGTAGACCTTACCTGCTGTGCCCTTGCAGCCCTTTCACTTTATTTCTATCTCTCCTCTTTGTTGTCACACCATAGTTTTGACATCCTTTTTATTAAATATGTCGTTGGCAGGAAAATCACATCATCAGCTTTATTTTCACCTACTGCAAATATTTCTTTGGTGTCTACTCTGTGCTACTCAGGAAGGCTGCGTGAACAAAACCTGTTCCAAAGCATTGCTTTGTGGTACTTGCGTGGCATCATTAGACTGGTGCATAGAGTGTGTTATGTGGCTTTGGAGAAGGAGTAGATTGGTTTATAGGCAAAGTGAATGACTTTGAGTGACCTTATAACATTTGCTTTTATTTCTCATTATTGTTTAGCTTCTTTCTTTGTTTAAAGATTATTTTTTGATGTGAACAACGTTTAATGTCTTTTATTGAATTCATTACAGTATATATGGCCTCTGTTTTATGCTTTGGATTTTTGGCCCCAAGGCATGTGGGATCTTAGTCCCCTGACCAGGGATTGAATCTGCAGCCCCTGCACGAGAAGGTGACGTCTTAACCACTGGACCCCCAGGGAAGTCCTGGCTTATTTCTTTATCCTGCTTTTTAAACTGGTCAAAAAAAGATTGCCTAATTGCTGAGTCTACACAATCATGGTAATATTAGGCTTACAACAGCAAACAAACTCTGAGATATCAGTGTCTCCACACAGCAAAGGTTTATTTCTTGCTCATCTTCTGGTCTGGGGAGAGTTGAGATTCTCCTGCAGGCTCTCCTCTGAGCAGGAGAGTCCTAGGGTGGATTCTCTTGCAGTTAGGTCATCGAAGCCCTTAGCTCCCCAGGATAAAAGTGTAGCGAAGAAGGCCAACCTTGCAAGTGGCTGGCTTTGTTTCTGCTCACTTCTCACTGGCCTGACCCCAGTCTCCTGGACCCACCCTAACTGAGAGGGGCCCCAAGAAGCCAAGAGCACATGGCTATTTGGGAAGCACTAAGAGTAAATCCTGCACTGAGATATTGTGAATTTAGCCAGAAGAACTAATCAGGCATGTGCTTTGTAGACTGTGGAATGCTATGCCAGTTTCTAAAGGAGTGATAGGATAGGATATTAAAAGGGAGGAGAAAGAACTTCCATTTCAGCCTGTACCACTAAATGGTGAATGTATTAGGTAGGTCACACAGCATGTGTAGATTTCAGCTTTGTCACTGGCAAAGGGAAGATGTTGGACTTAATGAAGTACAAAGTCCAGCTTAGCTTTGAAATTCTTCTTTCTAGGAGCCTGCAATTCAGATGAAAATATAAAATGAAACAAAGCAACACTCTGTTCAAACATTTAGAATTCCTAAGTGCAGATACAATCAGAACAGAGCTGGTTTCACCAGCTGGTGGGGTACCATTTATTATAAACAAAAGGGCTTCATGCTTCCTCTGCCAAATCACAGTGGTGTGTTTAAATACTAACAGTATTTCACATTCTCATGTTTCATTTATTTTATTTTCCCAGAGCTTGACTTTTTCCTTTAAGCTTGCAGTAGGATGATTTTCTTCATTTGTAACATGTGCAGCTTCTTTGAATAAGTTTAAGCTATGGTTGGAGTCAGCAACTGTGTGTGTGTGTGTGTGTGTGTGTGTGTGTGTGAGAGAGAGAGAGAGAGAGAGACAGAGAGAGAGAAGGGCCAGCTATTTCAATAAACATTTTAGTCTTTACAGTGCACACAATCTCTTTACAGTCTCTTTACAGTGCATGTAATCTCAGAGATAGCTACTTATCTCTGTGGTTTCCCTCAAAGGCATCTGAGAACAACATGTAAATATATGGTCATGGCTGTTTTAAATAAAACTTTATTTATAAAAACGGAATATGGGCTAGTGTGGCCACAGTTTACACACTGCTGATCTAGGGCCTTGGATATTAAACTCTTCAACTTTTATGTACATAGCAAATTATATGCTATTTCCATCCTTGCTCTGTGCATAATAATGAAATGTATTTTTTAGGATGACTTTCAGACAGTGTCAGTTTGGAAGTTCTTTAGGATAATTTGCTACCAATTCTATCACCCAAAGTATGAAACAAATAAGTGGCTTAAAGCAACACACATTTTTTAACTCACAGTTTCTGAGGTCAGGAAATGCGACAGGTCTTGGCTGGATGTCCTAGCACAGGAGCCCTGATGGGGTGCAGTCAAATCTGCTGTACCGCTTGGGCCTAGTCCTCCAGGTGTTCGCCTCCGACAGGTTCTGCAGTGGCTGTTGGCAGAACCTGATTCCCGAGGACAGTTGGTCGGAGGCCTCAGCTCCTTGCCAGGGTGTGCAGCTCCTGGCGCTCTTGCTGGCCTCACCTCAGCGGGGCCAGAGCAAAAAGATCCAAGTGCCAGGGCTGCCACCTCTGCTCAGAAAGGTGCCCCTCCTGCAGGAGAGGGATCTTATCATGTGACTACCGTAGGTGAGGACCGCGGGGTCACCTTTGGCAGCTGACCATCACCAGGACCAACCTATTCTTAGGGTAGTTTAAAGCAAGGCTGTATTTGATGAGCATGAATTTTTCAAGGGCCAGTTTATACAACGCCTGAAGGTACCAACAACCAAGACCCCTCATTGTATAATCACTGGTGTAACTGAGTTTCTATGTGAAAAGAATTTTTGAATTCTAAAATGTAGCAAGTTTCTATGATAAAAATCACTTAATTAAATGCTTCCCTAGAAAGGCATAAATAAACTTTTTTTTTCTAGAGTTGGTTCTTCTGCCAATAGTGTTCTGTGATCAGCTAGCTGGCTAGATGTATAAAGGAGAGAGAACGCTACACCTGACAAACTAGAGGCAACATTTCATTACCCCCACTGATCAATTTTTCAGTGTGCCAAGGGACACTTAGCCCATGTGAGAGACTGGATTCCATCCTGGCCTTTCATAATCAAAGGGACATTCATTTCTTACATGTTAAATGCCAAAACATCATCTCAGAAATAAAGTCAAAGAAGGAAAAAAAGAAAAAAGGCTGGCTACAGAAATCTTGCAGCCAGATTGTGAGATAAAGCTAACCTTATACAGTTTGCAAAACACTGGCATTTCATCATCTTTTATTTATGGAATTCATTAAAGTGGGATGCTAATCTATCATGCACTAAAAGAGATGCTGTAACCAGTCCTCAGGAACATCTGGGCCATGAACCCTGAGGTAGCAGGTGAATCAGCTGCCTCAGCATGAAGCTTATCAGCCGGGGGTGACTGGTGAGCATTTCCCTTTCGTTTCCAGATTCTGCCGGGACCTACCCCCGGCGCAGAAGGCACTCAGCTGGTATGAATATAAGCCCTTATTTCTTCTATGACTGTGCACTCCTGTGGAAACAATGATTATTTTTATTAGACCCTGAAGGAGTCTATTTCCTCAGACATGGCAGAGGCACCTGTTAAATCATTCAGCATCAGAAAGGTTAAATATTTATCTCTGGATGGATTATGATAATATACCTCCCAGATTCAGCTCCTCTGGGCAGAGTTGGCTCCCATAGGTCAACCGATGAAGCCTTTGGAAATCTGCATGGCATTCCCATGACAGCAGCATTTTCTTTGGTCAAAGACCTGCAGGCTGGACACGCAGCTGTCTGGCCGTGAGGGTGATCAGAGCAAACCAGAGGCTGTCTCCCATCGCTGGTGGGGACACAGCCTCAGGAGGCTTTATACTGCCCTCACCACCCATGAGGGAACATTCTGGACGCCACACAAGACAAGACTCTCAGAAGCCCTGTGTCCTCTCAATGGTGAAGTCCAAGTTCGCATGGAACACAAGGTTCTCCATCTTCCGACTCTCATTTACTTTCTCCTGGGGTCTTCCTCCACCTCACTGTTTGTGATATGGGAAAACAGCCCATTTAAATTCTTCTCACACATTCCTTTATCTCTCAACTCTTAGTCTCTGCCAAGAATGAGCTCTCATTTCTCCTCAAAGCAATTAATTTTTGGTCAGCATTTAAAATTGACTCAAATCTCAGGTTCTCTGTCCACATCTACTAGAAGAACACACCCTCCAATGATCTGCTTTTTTTTAATACGTATTTATGTGCATATCTTACCTGATGGACCTCCAGGGTCAGGACTCTCTTTTTTGTCTCCGACCACAGAGCCTGGAACAGAGTAGAAGCTCAATAAATAGGCACTGAGTGAATGAGTTAATATGATCAGTGCAAATGTCACAGAGACACTCAGCAACATTAAAGGCAATAGTGAACTTAATGGTGATAATGATATTGAATAACAGTGGTGAGAAGTGTGAGAAATTCCACTGAGGATAGATGATGTCATATATCTGTGATGTAATCTAACTGCAGGAGATTTTGCCTCAACTGCAGTGAATGAAGTTATGCATCGGTAAAGTAGTGATATTGATCATCTATACTGGGCTCTGAGGGAACTGAGAAACACCTTTACAATCAGATTTTGCCCCTATGCTCTCTCTTAGGGCTGGCAGATCTGTGACGTTTTCCCATCAAACTCTTCTACCATCATTTGCTCTTAATTTCCCTTGCTTTTTGCTCTGATTTTTATTTTCTAATTTTAATTGTAGTGTAGTTGATTTACAACATTGTGCTAATCTCACGTGTTTAGCAAAGTGACTCAGATATATGTCTCTATACATATTTTCCATTATAAACTATTATAACATTTTTAATATAGTTCCCTGTGCGATACAGTAAATCCTTGTTGTTTATTTTATGTGTAGTGGTTTGTGTCTGTACATTTCATGCTTGATTTGGTAACCAAAAGTTTGATTTCTATGTCTATAAGTCTATTTCTGTTTTGTACATAGATACATTTATATTATGGTTCAGATTCCACATATAAGTTTCTCTATCTGACTTCATACTACATTCTTTAGATTCATTCATTGGTTGCAAATAGCAATATTTCGTTCTTTTCTATGGCTAATATTTCATTATATATGTGTATATGCATATGCTGCTACTACTGCTGCTGCTGCTAGGTCACTTCAGTTGTGTCCAACTCTGTGCGACCCCATAGATGGCAGCCCACCAGGCTCCCCCGTCCCTGGGATTCTCCAGGCAAGAATACTGGAGTGGGTCGTAATTTCCTTCTCCAATGCATGAAAGTGAAGTTGCTCAGTCGTGTCTGACCTTCGTGACCCATGGACTGCAGCCCACCAGGCTCCTCCATCCCTGGGATTCTCCAGGCAAGAGTGCTGGAGTGGGGTGCCATTGCCTTCTCCGGCAAAGCTGAGCATTTGCCTCTTAAACTTTCACATGAGGAACATTGGTGGTAGTGGACCAGGGGTGGGGGGAGCAGGTAAAAGTGTTTGCCAGGCAATGAGTCACCTTGCCGTGCAATTTAAGACAAGTAATGCTGGACCTTTTCAGTAAGCTGTCCCAGTGGCAGAACTCCCATTTTCCCTCATGCTGGAGAAAGCAAAATTAAACTTCTGCTTCTTTGTACCATCAGAAATTCTGGAGAATGGCACATGAGAAGAATACACACACAGACACACACACACACACACACACACACACACACACACACATTATATGGGGCTTTCCTGGTGGCTCAGCAGTAAAGAATCCACCTGCAATTCGGGAGCTGCAGATGTGGGCTTGATCCCCGGGTGGGGAAGATCCCTTGGAGAAGGGCATGGCAACCCACCTCAGTATTCTTGCCTGGAGAATCCCATGGACAGAAGAACCTGGTGGGCTACAGTCCATAGGGTCACAAAGAGTCAGACATGACTGAAGCGACTTAGCACGCAGGCAGACATACATTACATATACATATATGCCATAGCTTCTCAAACCAACCCTCTATCCTTGGGCATTTGAGTTGTTTCTGTAATCGGTTGAGCTGTCTTCTGTGTCTGTGAGTCTGCTTCTGCTACCGTAAGTCTCCTAGTACTGGCATCAATCGTGTAGTGAAGATGTGGCGGCCACACCAGGCTTGTGGGCTGGAGCCCAGACGCAGTGCTTCCTGCGCCCTTTGCATCTGGGTGAGGCAGCGCATCTGTCCTCCTGTGACTCAGAGGACAAGGCAAGAAATGACTCATCCTAGAGGAGAAGGGACTTGGGCAGAGCTTGTGACACATACGCCTTCCTACACGTCACTCCCGCTGAGCTCCCTGGAGGCAGTGTGATGCTGGTCTGTGACAGGGAGCCGCAGCAGGGCCGTTCCCATCGCTGTTGTGGGCGTTCAGGTGCCTTTATGAGCAGAGCACTCCCAGAACTGCTGGGGCCTCTGCCTGCTGTCACACTTCGTCAGCTCCAGCGATCACCCCTGTTTGTGCACTGACACGACTACATGAGGGGCTTGTGGGGGTGGGGCGTGCCAGATGTGGGGACCATGGCTCCCTCCTGGCCTCGTCCACCTGCCCTCTCTGGGGCTTGGGTTCTTGTGCTCTACATGTCGTGATCAAACTGGAAAGTCTGTGGGTACCAGGGGTCGGTGATTCTAAGGTGTTCCCTGCATTGATATGCCTGTGAGCAAGAACAGGAGTCAGTGTGTGTGTGGGGTCTTTATAAAGGCAGTCCATACATGTATTCTTTTTCAGGATCTTTTCCTTGATTGGTTGCTGCAAGATATTGAGTGTAGTTCCTGTGCTGAACACACAGTGGGTCCTTGTTGGGTGTCTATTCTCTGTATAGTGGTGGATACGTTCATCTCAAACTCCTGATATATCCCTCCCCCTACCTTTCTCCTTTTGTTGTTTCCTAGGTCTGTGAGTCCATTTCTGCTTTGTAAATAAGTTCATTTGCATCTTTTTGGAAGTTTTCTTCAAGATCCATTGGATAACTTTTCACTAAACTTGGAAGGCTTCCAGTCTCAATATTTTCTGATCTGGGTCTCATCTCAAGACTTGATCATGATGGCTACTAGATTTATTGTGGTGATTATTTCATAGTGCATGCGAATGTCAAATAATTAAGCAATACACCCTAAACTAACATAGTAGTGTACATCAACTATATTTCCATTAAAAAGACTTGATTAAAACAAAAAAGAAAGGCAGTTCAAATTCCAGAGCCCCATGGAAGGCCATGAAATTTAGGGTTTCCCTTGTCGCTCCTCTTAGAAATAGGCTTGGCAAAGTTAGGGTTGAGGTTGCCTCACCTTTGCCAACTCAGGATGGAGAACCCCTGCCTCATTCCTGAGAAGTTCTCCAGCCACCTCAGGCCTCTGCCTGAAACCATTCAGATGGTAGCTTCCCCTATTAATTGTCCTTCAGGATCTTAACTCCTTGCAGAGGAAGGAGAATGTGCCCATAACTTGGGTGGGCTCCTGAGCGAATTTAGGTGCCAAGAAACACAGAATCTCCACAACTTAGGCTCCAGGAACTGGAGGCAATTGTAGAACTTCAGAGAATCATGGCAGCTCAGTAGAACCGAGGATACTTTGTGGACCCTTTGGTGCTCAGTTTTCTTTATAGTCCAACTCTCACATCCATATATGAGTATGTATTTAACACTTGGGCTTCCCTGGTGGCTACATGGTAAAGAATTTGCTTGCCGAACAGGAAACATGAGTTCGATCCTTGAGCTGGGAAGATGCCCTGGAGGAGGAAATGGCAGCCCACTCCAGTGTTCTTGCCTGGAGAATCCTGTGGACAGAGGAGCCTGGCGGGCTACAGTCCATGGCTGTAGCCATCAGACATGACTGAATGACTAAACAACAAAAAATGAATACTTAGAGGTAACAGTCCTTCCTCTGGAAGAAATAAAATTTTCCTTGTCTCTTTTCAATTCTCTGCCTTCATTAATCTATTACATGCATGTGTGCATGCACACACATACACACACACACACACACACACACACATACACACTGACTCACTCTATACCCTGTCTAAGGAAGTGAACGGTTTCAGCTGCTTTCAGGCCATTTTGGAAGGAGAACCAACTTGACTCCTGACATGAGCAAGAGCTTCTCCCCAGGCCATCTGCTACTGACCATTCATCCCCAGTCACCAGCTCCATCCCTCTTCCTGACTGGAATCAATGGCCTGTGACAAGAATTCAATGCTGTCTTCAGCTTCCAGATTGAATGATTTCAGGGCTTTTCCTCCAGAGAGCACCTTCAGGACTGCTCCCTAACCTTGAATATCAGTCTCCCAGCTGTCGCTGGTGTAGCCAAATGAGAACTAGGTCCCCAGCCTTGTCTGTGGGTTTCCCCTGAGTTGCCTGTTCCCCAGCTCCTCTCAGCCAGGAGAATACCCTAGGATACATGGAAAATCTTATGTCATAAAGCTGACTCCTTTATCCTGTGATGTCACGCTCAGCCTCATGTCCTTGGGTTTTCATTGCAGTTCTAACATTAGATACTGGTGTTCCATAACAAAAAAATAACTACTTGAAAAATTAATAGAATGAATAGAGAGAAAAGTAGAAGGATAGATCCATTCTTTTAATTTTTGAGAGTTTGATATTGAAAGGTGAAGTTGCTCAGTCGTGTCCAACTCTTAGTGACCCTAAGGACTGTAGCCTGGCAGGCTCCTCTGTCCATGGGGTTTTCCAGGCAAGAACACTGGAGTGGGTTGCCATTTCCATCTCCATTTAATATTGAAACTCCAACTAAAAATCTTAATTTATTTACTTAAAGAATATTTGAAACATGCAGTGGAACTGTATGCAGTTTTGTTCTGCATTTCCCAAGTCTCCTGTAAATGTATTATCATACTTTCATAATTTCAAAAAGAGAAATAGCTACCTGAATATGAAACAGCTACATTAAATCAGATTAGAATAAGGACTAACTCAATTCTGACTTCTTTTTTTCTTTCTTTGTTAAAAAAAGAAAGCCTTCTGCAAAATATTATGCACCAAATATACTCAGCAATAGTCACTATTTCTCAGGCTAGACAAGTGAGTAAACCTAAGTTTCCGTGGGTTCAGAAATCTGCTCAATAATTCATGTTCTTGGAGCAAAGAAATCTTGGGACATGGAAAAGCACTTTGTTTCTTCTATGCTCAACTCTGTACAAAAGGGTATGTTGCTGGAGCTCCAGAATGTCAGTTTATTTCAATTTGCGCCATTAGGCAACACTCAGGGCTACATAAATTATATGTGCTACACATTTTTATGTTGATTCTAACTTTAGGGATATTTCAATTGCTTTCTATTAACCCTGTATAATGACTTTTATTAATAAACACCCTGAAATCAGATTTACTCATTTAAATCACCTGTGTAACTTTGCCTAGTTACACATTTCAATATCTGTGATATTATTGCATAAATATGTGAAAATCATTCCCAGTTCCATTATAATTTGCTGTATGTTCTTATATAAACAAGGGATCACATTCATGGAAGCATTCACTTCCTTGCTGAAATCTTGAGACAGAAGTATCATGCCTCACAGAACTAAGGTCAAAAATCAGTAGACCAAGCAAAACCTTCATTTTACTTCTAATGGGTCCTTTAATCAATGGTATGGATTCAATTTTCCAGCTGCATTTTCAAAGACCCATTTTTACCTAAGCCTAGCTCAAATGCTCAATCAATAATATTTAAATGTACAGCTAATTTCAACCAGAGAGTCATCTTACTTTTGAGTGAGCTTTTGGATGAAAGGAACCACTGACAGTTATATTTGGTTTGTAATTTGAAAAATTAATCTTTACTAAAAGTTTTCCTTTTAATATTGAGGAGAATTAAATGATATTTTTCTTGCAGCAAGCCTGAGTCTTCTTCACATAAATTTTATCTCTCCCAAATATCTGTCACACAAACAAGCTATTATTTTCCATTAATAGGACTTTTGAAGATATGAAGGCAGACTCTTGCTGTTACAACTCCTGGACTCTGGCCTTGGAGGTCCTTTTCTCTGGACCACTCTCCTTGACTCACATTACTGTTACTGCACATTTCACACGCACACAGGGAAATGTGCCTGTAGGTACTAGGAAGGGAAAGGAGAACCAAATATATAAGCCTTTTAAACACTAAGCTTAACAATTTCACATGGAGAGAATGCATATCTTCAACAGATTGAATCCTCTGAAATACCTGCAAAATAGTCAAGGTTTATGAAAGCCAGTATTAAGAATGTTATTCTTTGGCCACCTCATGTGAGGAGCTGACTTGTTGAACAAGTCTATGAGGCTGGGAAAGATTGAGGGCAGAAGGAGAAGGGGAAAACAGAGGATGAGATGGTTGGGTTACATAATCGACTCAGTTGACATGAATGTGAGCAAACTCTGGGAGATAATGAGGGACAGAGACTCCTGGTGTGCTGCAGTCCATGGGGCCATGAAGACTTGGACGTGACTGAGGGACTGAGCAACCGCAATCTGTTTAATGACTCATAGAAGGATGTAAACTATAGTGGGGAAACTGTGTGTGTGGAAGCACTTGTAGGTATTAACAAGTCTTAAACTTGAATTTCACCCTGCTGCTCATTGGCATAGACACGTCTAAATGCTGGAGATCCACTGCTGAGTTTGTCTTGTTTATCACGACATTCACAGAGTGACAGTTCTCTAGGATGTCTCTTTAACCACTTATCTGGGTTACTGTCTGCCAGGCGCATGCAAGGAAATGGGGATGAGCCAGAAGAAGCTCCTGTGATGGAAACTGAAGACTCGTGGGATTAAAGGAAACAGGACAGCTGTGAAAAAGGCTACACGAGGCACACACAGCTCAAGGAGAATAAGGTGAGACGCGATTCGGACAGGAGATGAGAGAAGACTCCTCTAGAGAGTGAAGATTAAGCTGAGGCCTGCTGAAGGAGCAGGAAGACAGAGAGGTCGGATACAGTGAGGTCCAGGAGGCAGAGAGAGTGATGGGCTGCGTGAAGGGGTGGACACAGGTAAGGAGGAGATAACGAGGCACAGTGGTTGGGGTATGGGGGTAAAATGTAGACATATCTTTCATCAAGTGCGTATATAGATATAGATACAGATAGATATAGATGTGTGTGTGTGTGTGTGCGTGTGTGTGTGTTATCTCATCTAATTTCACAGCAACCTCCCATGTAATGACTGCCTCGTTTTTCATGAAACTGAAACTCAGAGAGCTTGAGACAAGTATTCAAAGTTCCACGGCTGTTTATTAGAGAAGCTAGGATCAGAACCCTGACATATTTGAATCTTCTCTTCAGAGGTCTGAATGGAGCACAGAACTGTAGAAGAAACATAGTCATAGCTTTAGAGGGACTTAGGTGAAAGTATAAATAGTGCAAAGAATGTGGAGGAAGGAGACAGAAGAAGAAAGCAAAACGTAGAATGAGTAAGTCTATGAAACTTCTGATAAGCTATGGAAATCCTGGGCCCATGTGCTCACATGGGTGGGGAGGTGTTCACAGAGGAATCAGTAAGTATAAATCACTCAGGTATTCCCTACGCTGCGTCTCTTCAGCTCTTATTTTCGTTTTTGCTCTCCTTAGTAGAAATACACCCATAAGGCAAAACTTTGTCCACTGATGTGCAGGAAAACCTAGATTAAAAAAAATAAATCAAAGATAATAAAACATTTTAAGTCTATTTCTCTCTTGACTCCTCTGGTTTGAATTTGCTATCATTTTTTCATAGGTGATTAGATTAGTCCAGCTGAGTCATAGCATCTCTGACCATCACCTGCTAGACTCTCCTTAGCTAAGAGCTTATAAACTATGCTTTTGATTTCATTGGTGTTTCCCCAGTGGCTCAGAGGATAAAGCTTCTGCCTGCAATGCAGGAGACATGGGTTTGGTCCCTGGGTTGGGAAGATCCTCTGGAGAAGGGAATGGCTACTCACTCCAGTATTCTTGTCTAGAGAATTCCATGGATTGAGGAGCCTGGTGGGCTACAGTCTATGGGGTCTCAAAGAGTCAGATAAAACTGAGTGACTAACCACGCGCTCTGTTTCTCTTGCTCTCACTCTCTATATATCCTTTGAAAAAGTTGGGATGCAGCTTCCAAATAACTAAATTCAGATGTGCTTCTGCTTCTGATGTTTCCTCTAAGTAAGAAGGGAAACAAGTCACTTCTCATCAGCAAGCACAGTGTCATGGTGGGGTTCAACATATTTTAAAAGTAATTTAAACATTCTCTTCCTAACAGTTCTTACTACATCGTTGCCAGATTAAAACAACAACAACAAAGATTTAGTAACAAGTCTATAATTACACTGCAGGAAAAATGAAATTAGGAGATAGAATTCTCCATAAGCAGTAATCAGATCCCTGTTCTTGGTGATCAGGGCTCACAGCTTTCTCCCCATCTGTGTCTTTTTAAAGATTAAGTAACCAGATGGGAGGTTTCCAAAGAAAACCAAGCTGCCACCTCCCATGATCGGGGTGGTGGCCCTCTCTCTATGACCCATGAAAAACTAAACTCAGACTCGTCTGCATAACACGAGGGCTATAATTCCCCAATTATTAGTCATTTCATTCCCAAGATTTAAGTAAGAATGTACACAAGGCATGTCAGGAAATATCGATGAGAGACTAGAGTGAGAAAAGACTTGCAGGTTTTAAATCCTGCAGAGACAGCTGAGAAGTCCTTTTAAACTGTCTGCATTTTCCATGACTGAATGAGATCTCTCATCTATAAATAAATGCACACTTCCATATTTAGCATGTGAAGACTGGAGAAGGAGGTATAGGCAGGCATTGCCCAGAATATAATCGAGGGAGCTCTAGCCTGGAGAGCTGCCCGGGGATAAGTCTCCCTGACTCAGGTAAATGTGAGTAAGGCTGTGTGTATTCTCTCTTCCTTAGACATTCACAATGTGAGCACCAAGAAGGCTTAATGGATTGCATTAATAATATTAAGAATTCTGTTTTAATTCTTAACTCAGTGTTTTCCGGAGAGTTGCTCAAACAATTTTTTGGGATGGGGATGGTATATATATAAACATTTGGCTGATTCACCTCAATATATAGCAGAAACTAACACATGGTAACGTAACTATACTCTAATAAAAAAATTAAAAATAGGGAAAAATGTTCAAATCACACACGCATGGACAAACAATAAGATCCTACTGTAGAGCACAGGGAACCATATTCAGTATCCTGGGATAAACTATAATGGAAAAGAATATGAAAAATGTAGATAGTTGTATAACAGAATCACACAGCTATACAGGGGAAATCAACACAGCTCTATAAATCAACTATAATTGAATAAAATAAGTTTTAAAATATTTATGCATATGAGTAAAAAGACAAAGGTATAAGAAAAGGCAGGCATCAGAGAAAATTAAAGAACTATAAACCAATATAAATATTGGGCTGTGCACATGACAGGCAGATCTTAGACACAGGAAACTTGGCTTATTTTCAGAGTGTTGAGTTTCTTTTGGGCTCCTAAAGATGTAGACTGATTGGAGGGGGTCCAGACTGCAAGGATAATGATTAAGGAGATGGAAGGGTTGGCTTAAAGAGGAGTAAAGGCCTCAGCTTGGCTAAGGTCTGGCTGAGGGAGGGGGTTGCAGCTTAAACACAAGTGTGGGAAGAGCCTTGAGTGAGAAGAGCTAATTATCATGAAATCATGGAGGTGAAAGCTAAAATAATAAGAATGAAGGGGAAATTATCTCCAAGTGTTCGGCGATGGTGCCAACATGCTGGCAGTTAACCCAGCAGAGCCCCAGACATCCCATTTCGAGGAGCAAGTTTTGGAGGAAAGGAGCAGTCCATCGCCCTTGGTCCTAAGTGTTAGAATGTGGCCCACGAGGTTAGGAAATGGGCATCTGAATCCAGAGCTGCAGAAGGAGCAGACAAAGTTAGACTGGGAGCATCGCTTCAGGCAAGGATGGCTTGACTGAGTTTCGATTACAGGTGATCTGCAAACCACGAGAGCCTGCTCTGCTGGAAAGAGGCCTCCCAGATCTGCAGGCTTGGTTTTAGTGCGAGTTCAATCTGAGGTCTGATCTGGGAGGAGTTGCATCACTTTTCTGGATATCTGATCAGCAAACTAACAAGCTACTTTTTACCACTAAATCCTAAAGGAAATCATCCTGAAATAGTCACTGGAAGACTGATGCTGATGCTGAATCTCCAATACTTTGGCCACCTGATGTGAAGAACTGATTCATTGGAAAAGACCCTGATGGTGGGAAAGACTGAAGACAAAAGGATGAAGGGGAAGCATTGAATGAGATAGTTAGATAGCACTATTGATTCAGTGGACCTGAGTTTGATTAAACTCTGGGAGATAGTGAAGGACAGAGGAGCTTGGCGTGCTGCACTCCATGCATGCATGCTAAGTTGCTTCAGTCATGTCCGACTCTTTGCAGCCCTATGGACCATAGCCTGCCAGGTTCCTCTGTCCATGGGATTCTCCAGCAAGAATACTGGAGAGGGTTGGCATTTCATACTCCAGTGTTGCAGTCCATGGGATTGCAAAGAGCTGGACACAATTAAGCGACTAAACAACAGAAAGAAATGTTTATCATCTCATCTCAAAGGAGTTTTCTGTCTAAAGTTTTAATTTTTCCTCTTAAAAAAAAAAAAGACCAGCCAAAGCAAGAACTTCCTTTTAGTCAGACGTGAGCTGTATTTTCTCACATTCATGTTATGTTTGGTCTATGAAATCTCCCTAGAAGATTATTTACTGTCTGAGCCACCAGGGAAGTCCTAAAGTTATCCAAAAGAGATAGCATTATTCACCATCCAAACATGAAAATCTCAAGTCAGAGTTCTCACTCAGAGCAACATACTTGTCCATGAAGGCAAGTATGAGCGAAAAAGAAATGAGTGATAAGAAAGGCCCTCGTGGGAGGAGCCTATGGAGGCTTCTCTGGTGGTTCAGATGGTAGAGAATCTGCCTGCAATGCAGGAGACCTGAGTTCAATCCCTGGATCAGGAAGATCCCCTGGATCTTTTCATGAAGCATCACTGTTGCTCCAGTGATCTGCAGGCATTTCTTTCCAAGCCTCTTGATGACGCAGCAATGACCTGGTGGGAAGGACCAAAGTGCCATACCATGGCATACTTGCTTAGAGAATTCCATGGACAGGAGAGCCTAGTGGGGTACAATCCACGGGGTCTCAAAGAGTCAGATATGACTGAGCACAGACTCTAAGCACAGACAAAGCAACTAATGCTTCCACTTTGCCTACAGACTTCATTCTTCTCTTGAGCCTCTACACTGATCCCAACAATCTTTTCCAGAAATGGCTTGTCTTCATGTGTAGGACTCACCCAGGATATGCGTGAAGAGCACAGACTCTGGGAACCTTCTTCCAGAGGTTCTGATTGAACAGGTCCAGTGAGGCTTGTTGTTGTTGCTCAATCACAAAGTTGTGTTGGACTCTTCACGACCCCTTAGACTGCAGCACACCAGGCTTCCCTGTCCTCTACTATCTCCCAAAGTTTGCTCAAACTCATATCCACTGAGTTGATGACGCTATCCAACCATCTCATCCTCTGTCTCTCCCTTCTCCTCCTGCCCTCAATCTTTCCCAGCATCATGGTCTTTTCCAGTTAGTTGGCTCTTCACATCAAGTGGCCAAAGTATTGGAGTTTTAGCTTCAGCATCAATCTTTCTAATGAATATTCAGGATTGATTTCCTTTAGTATTGACTGGTTTGATCTCCTTGCAGCCCAAGAGACTCCCAAAAGTCTTCTCCAGCACTACAGTTCAAAAGAATTAATTTTTTGGCACTCAGCCTGCTTTATGGTCCAGCTCTCACATCGGTATATGACTACTGGAAAAACTATAGCTTTGACTAGATGGACCTCTGTCAGCAGACGATAGCTCTCCTTTTTAATACACTGTCAAGGTTTGTCATAAGTTTTCTTCCAAGGAGCAAGCATCTTTCGCTGGACTTCGCTTTTCCACCAGCTTCCCCCACGTGTTGTCACAGGCAGCAAATGAGAGCCATGGCCCAAAGTCAGGGGATGTGCTGTGTTTTGTTTTTGTTGTGTATTTATCTCATGGAGCCTGCCAGTCTGAGAGACCATGTGACATTCTTCCTTATGCTTTTCTCCCCAGCAAGACCATTATGGAGCTTGTCACTCTGGATCTTTGATTTATAAATCCTTCAGGCTCGCTGAGCAAAGCTTGATTTGAAGCGGCTTTTGGAGTAACCAGGTTTAGCTTTTATTTTTGTTTTCCAAATGAAGGCAGGAAGTATCCGCTGAGATAAATGAAAATATGAACAGGATCAAGGAGAAAAGACACTGAACACAGCCTGCCCTTCAGTGGGAGGGGACATCTTCCTTTCCGCAGAGGACTGACCTTCCTGACCATGGTTATGGCATTTTGGTCCTTCCCACCAGGTCATTGCTGCTTCATCAAGAGGTTTGGAAAGAAATGCCTGCAGGATCACTGGAGCAACAGTGATGCTTCATGAAAAGGTACATTTTTAAGTCGTAACATCAACTCTAAAGGAAATATCTCTGAAAAACCAAGTCCAGTGCATGGGATTCAAGTTGTGTTCAATGGGCAAGGCAACACCTGGTTCCAGTTGAGGCAATGTATTGTCTTGCTGACCTCATCACTCTGTTCAGGCTAGTTTCTGGTAAGTGTGTGGTTCTCCACTTTCAGTTCAGTTCAGTCGCTCAGTTGTGTCTGACTCTTTGTGACCCCGTTGACTGCAGCACACCAGGTTTCCCTGTCTATCACTGATGCCCGGAGCTTGCTAAAACTCATATCCATCGAGTCAGTGACACAATGCAACCACCTCATCCTCTGTCATCCCCTTGTCCTCTCGCCTTCAGTCTTTCCCAGCATCAGGGTCCTTTCCAATGAGTCAGTTCTTCACATCAGGTGGCCAAAATGTTGGAGTTTCAGCTTCAACATCAGTCCTTCCAATGGACATTCAGGACTGATTTCCTTTAGGATTGACTGGTTGGATCTTCTTGCAGTCCAAGGGACTCTCAAGCATCTTCTCCAACAGCACAGTTCAAAGGCATCAACTCTTCAGCGCTCAGTTTTCTTTACATTTCAACTCTCACATCCATACATGACAACTGGAAAAACCATAGGTTTGACTAGATGGAACTTTGTCAAAATGTAATGTCTCTGCTTTTTAATTATGCTGTCTAGGTTGGTCATAGCTTTTCTTCCAAGGAGCAAGCATCTTTTAATTTCATGGCTGCAGTTACCATGTGCAGTGATTTTGGAGCCCAAGGGGGAAAAAAAATTTTGTCACTGTTCCACTTTATAGGCAACCAGACATAAAAAGAAAAAAAAATATATGTAAGGAAAAGTTACCAAAACACAATGGTTGAGAAAACTCATGGAAATGACTATTTTTCTATAAAATAAACAGAAGCGAAAGCAGTTGGCACGAATCTCCCCAAAACAGCTCAAGATGAATGGCAGATGTTGTGAACGCCTGGCGACAGGATTAAAATCTCAGGACGAGTTATAGGAGGTTTGCAGTTTCACCCTGGGCTGGCCATCCCACAGGCCCATAGAACCTCCCTAATGAGGCAAACCCCAGGCTGGAGCGAAGCTTTGCCACTTCACAGAGAGCGGGGTCCCGGGAGAAAGGCTCCGAGCAGCACAGATGGGGCTTGATGGATCCTAAAAGGAAGGCATTACCTGCCTAAGTCACTGGGCAGCCACAATTATCGCAGGTCTCTGAGTTCATTGTCAATTAGAGTGGCAGTTAGAGCGGGCAGCAGCTGTGACAGATGGCTCCTCTCCAGCTAGCTGTTCTAACGGGATTCAAGCCAACTCAAATCTTTTCTTCCCCCTGGAAAGGACAAAAAAAGAAAAAGACCCACATAGTCGTCAATTAGTCAGTGCAAAAGGGGAGAAATCATCATTTCTACAAAAGTGTCATTTTTCTGTTTCCTTTTAACCCTCACTTCTAACTTTTTGAAGCAGAGGTTATGTTTATTTATTGCTTACCTCAAACGTGTTTCAGCAGAATATTCAACCTTAGCAGACATTCTGTGCTGAAGCCGTGTTCCACGCGAACTGACAATATGGTCTTCCCATGAAAGAGCCATTTCAATCCAGTGATTCGCTTTCTAATTGGCCTCCTCTTGTCTTATAGCTGGAATCCATAGGCGGTTCTCCTAGTTACTTAGTGCATGGGATCAAAACACCAAGGGATGATGATGTATGGAGATGCATGCGTGCTAAATCGCTTCAGTCATGTCTGACTCTTTGCTTCCCCATGGACTGTACCCACCAGGCTCCTCTGTCCATGAGATTCTCCAGGCAAGAATTCTGGAGTGGGTTGCCATGCCTTCTTCCAGGGGATCTTCCCAACCCAGGGATCGAATCCAAATCTCTTATATCTCCTGCACTGGCAGGTTAATTCTTTACCACTAGGGTCATCTGGGAAGCTGCATGGAGGGGCTCATCCCAAATAAAATATAGCCCACAGGATCGGGCTAACACACATCACGAAAAAGGACCGCTGCAGAGAGGCAAACAGCAAGGCCTGACGAGCATGCGCTCGAGCATAATGCAGTCGGAGAGCTGCATTGATGAGAAGGATGCATTCAGTTCCTGGGGCTCTGGCAAGGGTGCATCTCTGTCATAGGAGCCCCGGCAGTGGGCTTGGCCAAATAGGCCCATCACCGTTCTTACAGAACCCGTGACTGCCTTTCTTACAGAAACAAGACTTCTAGACGTCAAGGTCATGGAGTTTTCATTGTCTTTAACGCTGATCTCCCCCTGACCCTTGGCTTTCGCTGTGCGGAAGGGGCACTCTGTCATTCTGGTGAGCAGTCAGCAGACAAAGGGGGCTCTGTCCCTCTTCCCCATTCTCCACCAGGCTTGTGCACGTGAGCATGGGTGCCCGGGCCGTGCTCACTTTTCACACGCAGTGCACAAAGATGACTTTTAAAAGGCCAACATAAGAGTTACTCAGAGGTAAAACAGACAACCCCAAACCCAGAAATGCAAAGAAATTAATATGCTTTATTTCCAAATAAGCCAATTTGGGGACAAAATTACTGTTTTTCTATTCAAGAGAGTTGTAGTTCATCTGCGAAGTTTGAGTTTAAAAATGACTCGCATCTTTGCTCACAGCTATTTTTGTGAGCATAGAATCAACATCAAAAAATACACCTCAGTGGTACCTACACATAATATTCAGAGAAACGGCAGAGACTGCTAAACTCACTGGCTCTGTAGGTAATTCAGGGGTTAAATTCATCAGACTAGATCATTGGATCTTAAAGTTCATGCTTTTCCTGTTGTTGACGACATGCTCTGCTTATACAGACAAATCTGTAATCTTATTCATATAAAAATGGACTTTTGGTAAGTTAGCAGAGAAACTCTTTTTCCTATCTTAGTCTGCATGTAAGGATAGAATTCCAAGTCCCTAAAGTGAGAGACAAAGTACACGACATAGTTTTCTTTTAGGGGAAACTTACTTAAATCTGAGAATTCACTTGAGATTAGTTTTTCATCAGTAGCTTAAGTCCTTTGTAAATACTTAGCTCACTCTTCACAGACATACATTGCCCAGGAAGCAGCTCTCTCAGAAGACTCTGTTTTTCCCAGAGTTAGCCAAAGCTTATCTACTTTTAGAGACCAAATTCACACATAGGAGTCCAAATCTGCAGAATTTCTCGTGCTGGGTACTTCTGTATGAGAAGCTCACAGAAAAGAAGAATTGCACCAGACTGTTCTTTCTTCACGTCATGCAACTGAGAAAGGGTGGAGATGGTGAGGAAAAGCACTGAAAAGTGACCACTTGGGGAATAAAAGAATTCCGCACAAAAAAAGACTTCTCGGATCCCCTGTGGACGCTCACTCAGACTCCAGGGGAGCTGAGGTAAGGTCTCTTCAAGACACTGAACAGTAAAGAACACTCAATTCCCCAGAAGGTAAAAACGTAGCTTTTTTGCCCCCCCTCTTTATTGTCTTTACTGGCTGCCTATCCTTGTGACTTAAAAGAAAAGAACTTGACCTAAGTAAAAAAACAGAAGACAAAATAAGCTTTCTCCTTTGCCGCTTGAAGAACCCCTCTGACGTGAAATGGATCCTTGATGAACAAGCGTCAATGTGTGGTTATTTCCTTGATGTTTGACCTCAGAGGAACTATTTCTTATGTGTGGTGTTGCTGTTCTGTCCCTAAGTCCTGTCCCATTCTTTGCAAATCTATCAACTATAGTGAGCCAAGCTCCTCTGTCGATGGGGTTTTCCAGGCAAACATATTGGAGTGGGTTGTTATTTCTATAGGATAATCTTGGAATTCATAAAACAACATTCAGCTCAACATTCAGCTCAGCACTCAAAAAACAAAGATCATGGCATTTGGTCCCATCACTTCATGGCAAATAGATGGAGAAACAGTGAAAACAGTGGCAGACATTATTTTGGGGGGCTCCAAAATCACTACAGACGGTAACTGCAGCTATAAAATTAAAAGACACTTACTCTTTAGAAGAAAAGTATGACCAACCTAGACAGCATATTAGAAAGCAGAGACATTACTTTGCCAACAAAATTCCATCTAGTTAAGGTTATGGATTTTCAAGTAGTCATGTATAGATGTGAGAGTTGGACTATGAAGAAAGCTGAGCACCGAAGAATTGATGATTTTGAACTGTGGTTTTGGAGAAGACTCTTGAGAGTCCCTTGGATTGTAAGAGGATCCAACCAGTCCATCCTAAAGGAAATCAGTCCTGAATGTCCATTGGAAGGACTGATGTTGAAGCTGAAACTCCTATACTTTGGCCACCTGATGTGAAGAACTGACTCATTAGAAAAGACTCTGATGCTGGGAAAGATTGAAGGTGGGAGGAGAAGGGGACGACAGAGGATGAGATGGTTGAGTGGCATTACCAACTCAATGGACATGAGCCTGAGTAAGCTCTGGGAGTTGGTGATGAACAGGGAGACCTGGCATGCTGCTGTCCATGGGGTTGCAAAGAGTCAGACATGACTGAGCGACTGAACTGAACTGAATCTTGGAATTCTTGGTAAATGTTGGTTAAAAAAAAAAAAAAAGGATCTAAGCTCCTTATGTCTGAGTAAAACTGTGTGCAAGTTGCGTCATTGATGCTATCCCCAGTGCCTCACTGAGGCACCCTGGGTGTGGCACTTTCTCTCTGATCCCAGGTTCCTCTCCTCTGGAAAGAGCAGTCACAGTTTTGTCCCCCTGTGGCTAGTGCAGGGTCAGATCCAGGGTCCAGCTGACAAGCTGAATCTTGACAGGTAAAAGATGGAGCATGCACCACCCAGTGATGTGAGTACCAGTTCAGCCTCTTCATTCTTACTCTGTGTGAAGATCAGCATGCTGTGGATGCAGAGAAGGAGAGCACACCCCTGTGTCCCAGCTTTCAGGCTGCAGTGCCAGGGATGCAAAATAGCACAGCAGTGTGGCAGCTGGAGCCGGCGAGGCGTGGGGGGTCACAAGAAGGGCTCTGCAGTCAGACAGCCAGAGTCCCAGGTCCTGCTCCACTGCTGCCGCCTCCAAAACATTACCAGCATCATTGCGAATCATCTTTATCATCCTGGAAATGAGACAGTAATAGTTTCTACTTCAGGGTAGCTCTGAGATAATCAACAATCATAACACAGTCCCTAGCATATAATGTGGGCTTCATAAAAGGACAAGCTGGCTGAAACAGCATTAATTATGAAGTCATTTTAATATTTCTTATGGGAAAGTTATGAAGATCTAAATGAAGACTTCATATTAGAGGTAGAAATGACAAGGTAGTCAAGACTTAATGTTTCTGTAAGTGATAGAGAATTTAGACCAAATTTCCTAAATAAAAGAATGAAAAAAATTTTTTAAAAGCTAAAAATATATCCCAGGGTTAACCAAATAGTGAAAAATTACAGGGCAAAAAAAAAAAAAAAAAAAAAGAGAGAGAGAGAGAAGACACCTAGAACACAGATAAATTTTCAAAGCTCATATCCACTTAGATCTTGAAAGCATTTGAGAACCTGTGAGAACCTAAGTTGCATTTTTGGCAACTTAGGAGAGCAAGTAGGTTAAGTTAAATTTACAGAGATCTCCAATGTGGGTGCTCTGATAAGCACAATCTACTTTAGGCTAGTCCTGTCCAGATAAGAGGAACTTGACCTGACATTAAAGCAGCAATCAGCAGAAACACCTGATTGTCCAGGAACATTCAAACCTGGATTTCTGTAAAGGTGGTCTCAGACTAGAAGACTCTCACTTGCCTGCCAGATAGATGCAGATAAATATCATCTGTTGGAAAAAGTGACAGTATTATAACCCTTAAACTACACCTTCAACTAATTTTGGACAGACAATCACAACACAAGTCAAAGATAACTAATATACAAAGAAACAAGACACCATGATTAAGAATCAAGAAAACAAGACACAAAGAAATATCTTATCAAGTTCTGATGTATTAGAATGATTAGCCAGAGAATAAAAAATAACCACATTTACTATGTTTAAAGAATTAAGATACAGGCTTGAAATATCTTGTGTTCCATCTTGCATAATTCCAAGAACTAGCCTCAAATAAATGGGAACATACTGACCCTGGAGTTGAGGACTGTGTGCTCATGTGTGCTGAGTCACTTCAGTCATGTCCATCTCTGTGATTCTATGGACTGTAGATGGCCAGGCTCCTCTGTCCTTGGGATTCTTCAGGCAAGAACACTAAAGTGGGTTGTCATGCTCACCTCCATGGTATATTTCCAACCTAGAGATCAAACCCACATCGCCTGCCACTCCTGCAGTGGATTCTTTACCACTGAACCACTAGGGAAGCCCAGAGTTGAGGGTTCAGTTCACTTCAGTCACTCAGTTGCGTACACTCTTTGCAACCTGATGAATCACAGCATACCAGGCCTCCCTGTCCATCACCAACTCCCAGAGTTTACCCAAACTCATGTCTATTGAGTCAGTGATGCCATCCAGCCATCTCATCCTCTGTCTCCTTTTCCTCCTCCTCTCAATCTTTCCCAGCATCAGGGTCTTTTCAAATGAGTCAATTCTCTGCATCAGGTGGCCAAAGTATAGGAGTCTCAGCTTCAACATCAGTCCTTCCAATGAACACCCAGGCCTGATCTCCTTTAGGATGGACTGGTTGGATACCCTTGCAGTCCAAGGGACTCTCAAGAGTCTTCTCCTACATCACAGTTCAAAAGCATCAATTCTTCAGTGCTCAGTTTTCTTCACAGTCCAAATCTCACATTCATACATGACCACTGGAAAAACTATAGCTTTGACTAGACAGACCTTTCTTGGCAAAGTAATGTCTCTGCTTTTTGATATGCTGTCTAGGTTGGCCATAACTTTCCTTCTGAGTAAGTGTCTTTTAATTTCATGGCTGCAATCACCATCTGTAATGATTTTGGAACCTAGAAAAATGAAGTCTGACACTGTTTCCACTGTTTCCCCATCTATTTCCCATGAAGTGATGGGACTGGATACCATGATCTTAGTTTTCTGAATGTTGAGTTTTAAGCCAATTTTTTCATTCCCCTCTTTCACTTTCATCAAGAGGCTCTTTAGTTTTTCTTCACTTTCTGCCATGAGGGTGGTGTCATCTGCATATCTGAGGTTATTGATATTTCTCTCAGCAATCTTGATTTCAGTTTGTGCTTCCTCCAGGCCAGTGTTTCTCATGATGTACTCTGCATAGAGGTTAAATAAGTGGGGTGACAATATACAGCCTTGACGTACTCCCTTTCCTATTTGCAACCAGTCTGTTGTTCCATGTCCAGTTCTAACTGTTGCTTCCTGACCTGCATACAGGTTTCTCAAGAGGCAGCTCAGGTGGTCTGGTATTCCCATCTCTTTCAGAATTTTTCCACAGTTTATTGTGACTTTTCCTATTTGGAACCAGTCTGTTGTTCCATGTCCAGTTCTAACTGTTGCTTCCTGACCTGCATACAGGTTTCTCAAGAGGCAGGTCAGGTGGTCTGGTATTCCCATCTCTTTCAGAATTTTTCCACAATTTATTGTGATCCACACAGTCAAAGGCTTTGGCATAGTCAATAAAGCAGAAATAGATGTTTTTCTGGAACTCTCTTGCTTTTTCCATGATCCAGTGGATGTTGGCAATTTGATCTCTGGTTCCTCTGCCTTTTCTAAAATCAGTTTGAACATCAGGAAGTTCACGGTTCACATACTGCTGAAGCCTGGCTTGGAGAATTTTGAGTATTACTTTACTAGCATGTGAGATGAGTGCAATTGTGCGGTAGTTTGAGCATTCTTTTGCATTGCCTTTCTTTGGGACTGGAATGAAAACTGAGCTTTTCCAGTCCTGTGGCCATTGCTGAGTTTTCCAAATTTGCTGGCATATTGAGTGCAGCACTTTCACAGCATCATCTTTCAGGATATGAAGTAGCTCAACTGGAATTCCACCACCTCCACTAGCTTTGTTTGTAGTGATGCTTCTTAGGGCCCACTTGACTTCACATTTCAGGGTGTCTGGCTCTAGGTGAGTGATCACACCATCATGATTATCTGTTTACTTATTACTTAAAAGAGGAGTATGATCTCTTTCCACAGTGTTAGGAAGTGGCTTAGAACAGCAGTCTCCAATCTTATTGGCACCAGGGACCAGTTTCGCGGAAAACAAGTTTTCCTTGGACCGAGGGTGGGGAAGAGTATTGTTTCGGGATGATTCAAGTGCATTTACATTTATTGTGCACTTTATTTCTATTATTATTACATCAGCTCTACCTCATATCATCAGGCATTAGATCTCTAAGTCTGCAGCCCCCTGGCTTATATGGTATACAATGGAGGGCACAGTCTCTGACAAGCAGAATGAGTTCACTAAAGGGTGGTGCCTTTCCCTTTCCAAGATTAATAGAGCTAATAGTAATGGCCTTCCTGGTGGCTCAGTGGTAAAGAATCTGCCTGCCAATACAAGAGACATTGGTTTGACCCCTGGGTCGGGAAGATTCCCTGGAGAAGGAAAATACCAACCCACTCCAGCACTCTTGCCTGGAAATCCCATGGAAAGAGGAGCCTGGCTGGCTGCAGTTCATGAGGTCACAAAAGGGTCACACTAAATAACAACGACAGTAACAGAAATGGCACTGCAACCATGGAAACGATTGTCTGCATTTGGGGGACTACTGGCTACCAGTCGTCAGGCTTAGAGCTTTATCTCCTATAGTCCTCGCCACAGACACCTATAGGGGAAGTATTATCATCAGCACCATCATTTCTGTTTTTCAAATGAGAACACTGAGGCTTGGAGAAGTGAACTGATTTCCCCAGTTCTCACAGCTAACAGAGGAAGGAGACACAGGTCTATTTCACTTGGAGTAAAAGCCAAGTTCCTTGTGATGCCCACAGGGACCTTCTTGATTTGATCCTGTCTTTCTTGTTTACTGCCTTTCTTGTTTCCCCATCAGTCTCCTGATCACTCGGTTCCAGCCTTACTCACGTGGCCATGTCACAGAATCCACATCGCTCCTGCATGGGCCATCCCCTCTGTCGGAACATTTTCCCCCAGTGACCATATGACTAACTTCAAGAATGTGCCCAAATGTTTTCTTCTCAAAGAAACTTACTGTGACTCCCCTATTTAAGGTTCTACCACCACCTTTGCTCTGGGACCTCCCAAACTTCTTTACCCTGGCCAATTGTTTTTCCTTTCACTCTTATCACATTCTAACCTACATAGAATTAACTTATTTATGTGTTTTCTGTATATGTGTTGGGCTTTACTAAATGAGAGCTTCTCCCAGAGCAGAAACTTTTGATTTGTTCATACATTCCCTACACCTGAAACCATATCTGACCTATTACAATCTGTGAAGATATATGGAAAAAACAAATGAGTCCATGAATGACCAGGCTCTCAAGGTCTTAGGCACACTAGTTGCCTCCATGCACAGCTAGTGCCAACATCTTTCATTCATGATGCGACACTTGTCTTTAGAGAAGTCCAGGCAGCAAGGAGTTCTTTTATAACCTCTCATCCTCCAGATTCCCTGATGGCTCAGATGGTAAAGAATTCACCTGCAATGTGGGAGACCTGGGTTCAGTCCCTGGGAGGAGGGCACGGCAACCCACTCCAGCATTCTTGCCTGGAGAATGGACAGAGGAGCCTGCCAGGCTACAGTCCATGGGGTTTCAAAGAGTCGGACATGACTGTGCAACTAAGTATACACAGCACAGTGCATCCTCCAGCATCATAGAGATTATATGAGAGGAATGACAAAATGACCACTCTTCTTCGGGGCTTATGATTGGGTTGGGGAGATAAGACATACAGTTCAAGCAGTGGATAACACAGTCTGTTCACTTATGGATTGTATAAGGCAGACACAAGGTCCTAGGGGAATCCACATCAGGGTGCTGAGCACAAGCAAGCCTCATTAGGAACCAACTTCATGGAAGAGATAGGAGTCAAGCTGGGTGTCTAAGGGATTGGAATTGGTGGAATGTATGGGAAAGCCCATTCCTGAGTGAGGAACTCTGGACAAAGACACAGAGGCTGGAATGGGCACATGTGGGGATGCCCTAGAGCCCGTGCTCTGTAACAAAAGAAGCCACCAAAATGAGAAACCTGCTCACCACAACTAGAAAAAGACCACTCAGTAACAAAGAGCCAGGACAGCCAAAATAAATAAAATTAAAGATAGGCCCGTGCATCTGAATTAGGTCATGATATTGAAAGGTGGGTGCAAAGAGAAACTCTGGCCCCCAGCATCCACTTAGCATTGGCTATGGTGCTAGACAATTTCTCATTGAATTCTCAGAGTATCCATTGGAGATGGGCAGGGTTTTTTGATCCATTTCACAAATGATGAAATCAGTTAACTTATCCAAGACCAAAGGGTTCCAAGGTGGCTCAGTGGTAAAGAATCTTCCATATAGGAGACCTGAGTTCAATCCCTGGGTCAGGAAGATCCCCTGGAGTGGGAAATGGAAACTCACTCCAGTATTCTTACCTGGGAAATCCCATGAACAGAAGAACCTGGAGGGCTACAGCCCATGAGGTTGCAGAGAATCAGACACAGCTGAGCAACCGAGTGCACATCCAAGACCAAACTGTTAAGGAATTGTTGAGGCAACACTTTTACTTGAGCGCTGGGATGTTCCAAGCCCCTGCCTGTCTAATGTGGATGCTATGGGCAGATAACGGGGACCCAAATGCTGGAATGAAGAATATGTCTCCCAAAGTCACTGTCATGTCTCTCGTCTTCAACTCTGACTCTCTCATGAGCCTAGTAGGAAGGAGGAGCCAGTGGAGAGGAATAGGGAAGTAGAGTAGACGTCGCTTTAACTTCCTGGAGGAACAACTTTTTTCTAGTAACGACGGAAAATGTGGTGGAACTGCCAAAAGCACATGAAATCAGCTATGGAAATTGCAAAACATTAAATCACAGTTCTTCAGCAGTGAAAAATTACAATTTTTTTTACCAGTATGGAAAAGCAAAGAGACGAGTTCTCTGTTGTTGTTCACTAAGTTGGGTCTGACTCTTTGTGACCCCATGTTTCATTGTCCTTCAAGTTTGTGTCCTTGTCACTCCAAGTTTCATTGTCCTTCATGTTTGCTCAAACTCATGTCCATTGAGGCAGTGATGCCACCCAACCTCTGTTTCCCTCTTCTCCTGCCCTCAGTCTTTCCTAGCATCAAGGTCTCTTCCTGTGAATCAACTCTTTGCATCAGGTGGTCAAAATATTGGAGCTTTAGCTTCAGCATCAGATTCCTTCCAATGGCTTTTCAGTGTTGATTTCCTTTAGGATTGACTGACTTGATCTCCTTGCTGTCCAAGGGACTCTCGAGAGTGTTCTTGTGAGCACCACAATTTGCAAGCATCAATTCTCTGGTGCCCAGCCTTTTTTGTGCCCCAACTCTCACATCCAAACATAACTACTGGAAAAACCATAGCTTTGACTATATGGATCTAAATTTGTCATGGCTTTCCTTCCCAGGATCAAGTGCCTGGTAATTTCTTGGCTGTGATCACTATCCTCAGTGATTTTGGAGGCCCCAAAATAAAATATGTCACTGCTTCCACTTTCCCCCCTTCTATTTGCTGTGGAACTCTCTTGTATAACTCAGTGGGTGGTGGCCCTTAATCACACCCATCATCCAGGCTGAATTCCATTCACCAGGTTCATGAGTGTGTCTGCTCCTGGTAACACCTGCAAAAATCCCCCTCTTGGTACTGAGACATACAGGGCTCCTATGGGGGCATGAGACATGGTCTCCTTTGCTTCTTTGTCGCATTTTTGTGATTGGTTGTGGTTTCCTTCTTGGGAATTATCTGTATATGTATGTGCATGTAGAGGTAGATGCGTGCATACATGCGTATATGCACGCTCACACACGTGTGTGCACATACACACAAACAATAAGTCTCTCTCTCTCTGTTCTCCCTGGACCTCATAACACTCCTCCTATAGACCTATTTACTTATTTCATTTTTTAAATTGAATTATAGTTTATTTACAATGTTATGCCAAAGCTGGTTTCTTTTCTGTTATATATGTACATATTTTTTTAATTGGAGTATAATTGCTTTACAATGTTGTGTTAGTTTCTGCTGTACAGTGAAGTGAATCAATTGTATGTATATACATATGAATATATGTATCTATCCCCTGTCTTGGACCTCCCTCCTACCCCTCCCACCCCTCTAGGTCATCATGGAGCACTGAGCTGGGCTTCCTGTGGCTTATAGCAGGCTCCCACTAACTACCTATTTTACACATGATAGTGTATATATGTCAATTCTAATCTCTCAATTTGAAATACGTTCATCTGTACCATTTTTCTAGATTCCACATGTAAGGGTTAATATATATTTGTTTTCCCCAACGCTGGTTTTTATTGAGGCATAATTTACTTAAAATGCACAGCTCTCAGTGTATAATTCAATGAGTTCTGAACAAGTACACACTGAGTCCACTCCCCCAGTCAAAATCTAGACCGTGTCCATCTTCCCACAAAGTTCCGTCATACCCTTTCCCAGTCAATACTCACCCTCTACCCCTCCACAGGACTTCCCTGATAGCTCAGCTGGTAGAATCTGCCCGCAATGCAGGAGACCCTGGTTTAGTTTCTGGCTCAGGAAGTTCCCCTGGAGAAGGGATGGTCTACCCACTCCAGTATTCGTGGGCTTCCCAAGTGGCTGAGACAGTAAAGAATCTACCTGCAATGCAGAAGACCTGAGATTGATCCCTGAGTCAGGAAGATTCCCTGGAAGAGGAAATAGCAACCCACTCAAGTATTCTCGCCTGGAGAATCCCATGGACCGAGGAGCCTGGTGACTGTCCATAGAGTTGCAAAGAGCCAGACAGAACCGAATCAACTTAGCACGCATGCACAGCTCTCCACAGAGCCAGCTTCTCTTCTGGCTTCTAGCATCACAGATATTATAAAAATTCATTTAGAAGTAACAGTGTGTTCATTTTTTGTGCTCCCTTTTTCACTTGGCAAAATATTTTTTGAGATTCATTCATATTGCTCCTTTTATTCAGAGTTCACTATTATGGACTGAAATGTCTCCCCAAAATTCATATGTTGAAGCCCTAACCCCCAAATATGATATTTGTAGATGGGGCCTTAGGGAGGTGATTAGAGTTAGGTGAGGTCATAGGGGTGGGGACCTCAGGTTGGCATTAGTGCCTTTATAAGAAGAGACATCAGGGAGCTTACTCTCTCTCTGACACTCGCACAGGGGAAGGCCTTTTGAGGACAGTGATCAAGCCAGGAAAAGAGCCATCACCTGAATCCTGCCCCACCCACAGCCTGATCCGAGACTTCCAGCCTTTAGAACTATGAAGGCATCTGTTGTTGAAGCTGGCTTCAACAGACACAACAGCGGCTGCTGTATTGTTATGGCAGCCTGGGTAGGGTAATACATTTGTTCTTTTTACTTCCATTTCATTGCATTGTAGGAACCTACTGCAATCTGTTTATCCACTCTCATGCTCATAGGCATTTGTGTTATTTCCAGTTTGGGGCTGTCACAAATCAGACTACTAAGAACACCCTTGACTGCTTGATTTTTCCTCTCTGTTCTCTCCCACACTGCCCCTTCTCTGACTGGTTGAGAATTTGTGTTCAAAGTTTCCTGGGACCTCCTGACATCTTCACAAGGATGTCTTGGAAGGATGCTTGGGCCCAGGGGTGCTTATCACCAGATGCACTCTTCTGCACCACCCTACTCCTACTGCCCACCCATCAAAGATTTTAGCTGCGTTTCATGAAAATCTCTCCCTAGCCATTCAAGTCTGCATTTCTAGAGAGGGGAAATTTGCTGTTGTTTTTTAGTGGCTAAATCATGTTTGACTCTTATGCGACCCCAAGACTGTAGTCCATCTGGCTCCTCTATCCATGGGATTCTCCAGGCAAGGCAATAGATTGCCAATTCCTTCTCCAGGGGTTCTTCCAGACCCAGGGATCAAATCCACATCTCCTGCATTGACAGGTGGATTCTTTACCACTGAGCCAGCAGGAAAGCCCAGAGAGAGGGGAATAGAGAGCACAAAATGAGAAGGGAGAGAGCCAGGAAGGGAAGCGGCCAGAGCACAAACTCCTCGCCCCACCATTCCTCCAGGGCCTGGAGCCTGGCACCAAGCACTCACAGATATCTGCACTCTTGCAGTTTCACTACTGCCCTTCTTCTGGATTCAGCTAACTAGCCACATTCATTAAGGTTATGATCCCTTAATGAGGGTCCACTGGATAGAATGCACTCTAACATTGTCTTATCAACATCAGGCAAAGATGAGGGGAAGAAGTGGGGCAGAGAGAAGGCAAAGAAGAGAGGAGGTGTGGTCAGCTAACATTTCAAATGAGCATGCTATTTTGAGGCTATATTAAACAGTAAGGAATGTACAAGGGAAAACTGACTCGTGCATATATAGTGCTTTAAAGTGAGAACACAAAATAACATAAAACACCTAGCATAGGTTCAAAACATTAAAATAATTGGCTCACAGGTAAATGCAAAGATATTCAGGCCTTCCACTGCTGGAGCTAAGATTCCAACCGCTGTCTAACACAACCTGCTCCTCAGCTTGCCCTTTGGGGCACATAGCTTGTTCCACCAGAGGGGTTAATGAGATATTCTTGCAACTCTGTGATCACACCTGGTAGGTTTTCTTATCTTGAGACATCCATGGCCAGATCAAAGAGCAGAGACATGACAGAACTTGGGGACTTTTCTGGACTCTGGCCACACCGCTGAAAAGCTCCCAGGGAAGTGAGACTTTGCAAGGTTTGCTTGAGAGGTGACCCAGGCCTCTTCCCTGAGGTCTTGTCTCAAAAAGAGTAAGCTTCTTTGAGAAAGAACATCTGGCTCTTGGATGTTCTCCAAGGGAGCTCCCAGGACTGGGGGTCCATTTGGCAGAGACACCAGGGGAAATTTGGGTTCTAAAAGTCAGTGGAGTTGATGAGAGTAAGCTGGAGCCATATTTTCCCATCTCTTTGGTCGCCTAGTACTGGGAATTCTCATGAAGAACAAAAAGAAGGATAGAGAATTTACCTGTGTGTTTGGGGGAAGAAATTTCCTCTCATCACTTTTAGTGGATTATGCCCACTCTTCTAAGACAAGTTCTGCTACAGGGCCAAGCACACAGCTTGGTGGGCCCTGGCTGTATCATTGCAGATAACAGCTGGCTGAGAACACTGGGTCCCTGAGGCACAGGAAGTAGCACTTCTTTACGGGAACCTTAGTGAGATTCTCCTGGTGGCTCAGATGGCAAAGAATCTGCCTGCAATTCAGGAAACCTGGGTTCATTCCCTGGGTCAGGAAGATCCCCTGGAGAAGGAAATGGCAACCCACTCCAGTGTTCATGCCTGAAGAATCCCACGAACAGAGGAGACTTGTGGTCTGCACTCCATGGGGTCTCAAAGAGCTGGATATGTCTGAGTGACTACTCTTTCACTTCAGGCACTATTATTATACCCACTTTAGAGAGAGGAAGCAGAAGCCCTGAGGTTGGCCAACTGGTCATTGGAGGAAATAGGACTTAACATGGGTCTGATTCCAGACACTGCTTCACAACAAGATGCTACACGTGGATGCCACCAGCACTCCCAGCTGTTTTTGCTTTGACTTTATTATCATTTTCAGTCCTCTCTCTCTGCCTGACATTTTACCTTCTTTCACCATCTACCCTGGATCAAGACCTTTTGTCCTTCAGGGGAATTTGCTAAAAAGCATGTCTCATTCTCCTCCTCCGTGAAGCTCATTCTAAAAACATTCATGTTCCCTTGATGTGTCCCGGTTCAAGCCTGCATGGAAATGTGGTGAGTCAGAGAACCATGTGTCTTTTCTGGATAAAACCATGTCAGCTTCTGATCTGAGAATCACTCCCCCATTGCTCTAAGGCATCCGACTCCCACTCAGCCCACAGCCTGCAGCCAGGAACTGGAGCTGCTCCCAGTCTATTCCTGCTCCTTAACCCCAAAGATTCAAGCATATCTGCAGTGATGAGGATAATATTCAGAACAAAGCCTGTGAAATGTGCATGTTTCAGGGCCTCAGCTTCTCTTCAAAGTCCTTGCTGAGGCAGGGGAGGCATTTTCAACAATCAGAGAAATGATGCTTTATGCTGGACAAAGAGAATTAGATAGGGAGGCCTGCATCTTTGTTCTCTCTCTTTGTCACCTCACCCCTGGCCATCAGAAACAAGACGCTGTCAAAATAATTGTCCGATTTTTCCAACACGATCGATTTGCTGTAATTTTTTAAAAGAAAGAAAAGAAGGGAGCCACTGTCAAGCAAGCTCTCTTCTCCCCATGCTTTGCCTCCACCTCTGAGGGTCTGTGTCAAAGTCAAGGCATCTGCAATGAGCTGAGTGCCTTGCAGACCCTCCCCACACCCACCCACCATCTAATATGAGAAGCCGGGCACTTGTCCCACTGAGAGATGTACACGGGCAGCAGTAGCTAGGCCAGGCTTCAAAGGGAACCCTGATACCTCCCCCGTGTATATTCCCACCCTGGCTATTTAGAAGAAGCCACAGAGGGCAGCATTTGAAGTGACAGCAAGAAAAGGAGATGGGAGAGAAAGAGGAGGTGGAGACGGAGGAGGAAGAGCTGCTGTCATCTCCAGAGATGGGATGACACGTTGCCACCTTCTCGTGTCCCCTGAAAGGTGGTAGCATGACACAAGCTCTCCTGAAAGCAACAACCTGATACCTCCCCCCTGTATATTCCCACCCTGGCTATTTAGAAGAAGCCACAGAGGGCAGCATTTGAAGTGACAGCAAGAAAAGGAGATGGGAGAGAAAGAGGAGGTGGAGACGGAGGAGGAAGAGCTGCTGTCATCTCCAGAGATGGGATGACACGTTGCCACCTTCTCGTGTCCCCTGAAAGGTGGTAGCATGACACAAGCTCTCCTGAAAGCAACAAGTCAGCTCTTATCTCAGATTCTCCTCCCTATTTTGTTGCTTTCTTCATCCTCCCTGCCCCCAGTTAAATTCTGAGAGGAGTCAAAAGTCCATATTTCCCTGAGACTGAGGAAAACAATGGAGAAACACAATGTACCCTGCTTCCCTGTGTATGATTTGCCCATTTGTGGATAGTTTTTTTATGGTCCTATGGCCACACTCTAATATTGATTTATTCAACACAGGTATTTACTGAGTGTCTCCCACATGCCAGGCACTATCTCCTATGCCAGAGGTACCTCACTGGGCAAAAATAAACAAGCATCCCTGCCCTCAAGGGTCTGACTTTCTGCTGAGAGGAGACAGTCAATAAATGAAGGAAAAAGGAACTTTCCTAGTTGTTCAGTGGTTAAGAATCCACATTGCAATGCAAGAGATGTGGGTTTGATCCCTGGTTGGCAAACTAAGATCCCACATGCTGTGGAGCAGCTGAGCGCATGCACTCCAGTGCCCGAGCACCACAGCCAGAGAGTCCAGACACGACAGAAGAGCCCACACAATGCAACAAAGACCCTCATGCTGCAGCCAAGGCCTGGCACAGCCAAACAAACGAATAAGTACATGAGTCAATATTTTTAAAATAAATAAGCACCTAAAAAATAAAGATGTTTAGGATGCCAGATGGAGACAAGTCTTTCAGGGAAAGAAGAAGTGGAGTAAGTGGACAGACAGTGTGGAGTAGTCGGAAAGTAAGCCCTGGGCATCTAGATCAATAAAACAGTCAGTGCAAAGTCCCTGGGGCAGAGAGACCTGATGTGTCTGAGCGACTGCAGGTGGCCAGGGTGTGGATGGCACACAGTGAGCACATTCGGAGCATCTCAGGAGATGGAAGCAGTGAGGGGACTGGGAAATTGTTCACGTAGAGCTTTGTCGCCCATTGTGAGGACTGAAGCTTCCCTCAGATATTCCTTTAACCGTGTGAAATGAAGGAGAAATCATAATAAGGGTCAGAGTGGGTTTGTGATGTGCTTGATAAAAACCTTCCGAAGTCCCCAGGGCTGCTGGGTGGAATAGAAGTGTCTTCACAGTGTGAAGACTTCCTTACCCTCAGGCTTGCTCTTGCCCCACAAGGCCTTTAGTGCTAGGCAGCCCTCTGCCTGCTTCTCAGAGGTCTTCTGTCTTCACTCCCTTGATGAGCTCATCCAGTCTTGGGTCCTTTTCACTGTGTCTATTCTAACAATGGTCGAGTATATATATTTGGTTCAGATCCTTCTGAATGCCAGGCTTATATACCCAACTGTCCGATCAGTGTCTTCATGGATGTCTATCAGAAATAACCCCCAAAATATCCACGACTAAACTCCTGATTTCCCTCCATACCACAAGGCTGCTCCTCCCACAGCCTTCCCTGACCCAAAAGGTGGCACCCTCGTCCTTCTGGCTATACAGACCTTGGCATCATTCTTGACGCCCCTCTCTCTCCTTTATCATTTCCTGTATTCAATCTGTCGGCAAGCCCTGCTGCCTCTACGTTCAAAAGAGCAAGGCTCTGACCACGGCCCACCACCTCCTCTGCTGCTGCCCTACCTGAGCCGCCATCGTTAATTCCACCGCAGTCTCTGATTGTGACCTGGAGCTTTCTGATTTCACCCATCAATACTCTATTCTCAACACAGAACCCAGAATGCCCCTCCTCCATGCAAGCCTGACATGGCTCTCCATCTCACCCAGAGTAAAAGCTGAAGTCTACAACTGTCTGTCCACACAGAGCTTTCTGCAGTAATGGCAACATTCTTTATCTGTAATGTCCAGTATCATAGCCACAGCCTACATGTGGCTACTAAGCCCGTGAAAAAGTTCCCAGTGAGATTGGGGAACTCCACTTTACATCGTATTCCATTTAAACAGTCACCTGTGCCCAGTGGCTACCCTGTTGGACACTGCAAGCCTATGAGGCCTAAATGAGTTGGCCCCTTCCAGCTCTCTGACCTCTCCTCCTGTCCGCTGCTGCCCACACCTATCCACTCCAGCTACTCTGACCTCTTACCATTTGTTCCTCCAGAATACCTGGCTCAGTTCTGCTCAAGGTTCCATTCCTTCTGCCTGGAGGGTCCTTCCCTGGATGTCTGCATGGTTGGTGCCTTGCCTCCTGCAGTTCTTGAATCTGCAATACAGCTTCCCTCACCCTCAGTCATTTCCATTCTCCTTGCCCGACTCTACTATTTCTTGTTTACAAATGCGTCTCACCTTCTAACAGGTTACATAATTCCCTCATTTCTTAGGTCTCTTGTTTTGTAACTGTTCTTGAGAAGGCCAGCTCTACTAGGACAGATCTTTATCTATCTCACTGCTGGGTCCCCAGCACCTTGAAGAGCACTGATATACAGAAGGTGCTTGATAAATATTTGCAAAAAGAGCTAAATCAATGAAGTCTGGCTACTCCCTGCTGGCTCCAGGTCGTCATCAGTCATGCTTATGTTTGCCTTTACCCTCTCAGAAAGCTACCTACTGCCTCTCCAACCACATACATTCCTCATCCATCACATAATCAAAGACTGCCTGCTGTTTGCCAAGCATGGCATTGGGGCTCTGGAGACAGCAGTGAGCAGGGCAGGCAAGGGAGTGGGCATTTGCTTCAGAAGATAGACACTGAATGGGCAAATGGGGTAGGGAGAGTGTGATAAGTGCTAAAAAGAAGCAAGTGCAGTGATGGGGAAAAATGGTGGTGATCAAGGGGATGAACCTAGAAAATGAGAACAAAGAGGCCCTGTGGAAGAAAGAGAAGGGCCTGGCTAAACGGAAGCCAGAAAAAGGTGCCACAAACAGGAGAAAAAACAAAATTGAGGGCCCTGCCATGAGAAGGAGCCAGATTCTGGGATGTAATGGGCAGCTGAGCCAGATCCTGTGTGGCCTGAGATGAGGTTGATCACTGTGGTGGACCAGGCCCAGTGCAGGCAGGGCTATGCCGGGTCTGTGATTTCTTCTTCTGTCACTGCAGCTGGCTCCAATCTCCTTCTTTCTTGAGCTCTCAGAATATTCGTTGTCTCAAACACCTTTTAAACTGTGAAACATTTTCAAGTGAGAGCTTATGCAGAAGTCCCAAACAGCAGATATAAGTGAAGCTATTGGAGAAGGAAATGGCAACCCACTCCAGTATTCTTGCCTGGAGAATCCCATGGACAGAGGAGCCTGGTGGGCTACAGTCCACAGGGTCGCAAAGAGTTGGACATGACCGAGCAACTTCACATTCTGGTGGCAGATTGAGGCCTGGAGCTCCACCTTTTCTGCTAATTCTCAGGTCCCTTGATGGCTCCTTAAGAAATTTCATCAACCCCACACATTCCAGGTGCTTTTTAAAAGCCTATTATTAGAGTATAGTTGTTTTACAATGTTGTGTTAGTTCCTGCTGTACAGCAAAGTGAATCAATCATATGTATACATATATCCCCTCCTTTTTTTGGATTTCCTTCCCATTTAGGTCATCACAGAGCCCTGAATAGAGTTCCCTGAGCTATATAGTGGGCTTCCCTGGTGGCTTAGAGGGTAAAGCATCTGCCCACAATGCTGGAGACCTGGGTACGATCCCTGGGTCGGGAAGATCCCCTGGAGAAGGAAATGGAAACCCACTCCCGTACCCTTGCCTAGAAAATCCCATGGATGGAGAAGCGTGTAGGTTACGGTCTATAGTAGGCTACAGTCTACAGGGTCGCAAAGAGTCGGACACGACTGAGCGACTTTGGTTCTCATTAATTATCTATTTTATAAATAGTAGCGTGTGTGTGTGTGTGTGTGTGTGTGTGTGTGTGTGTGTAATGTCAATCCAAATCTCCCAGTTCATCCTACCCTCCCCCCTTTGTGTCCATAAATTTGTTCTCTCCATCTGTGTCTCTCTTAGCCTCTTCTCTGGTGGCTCAGACAGTGAAGAATCCGCCTGCAATGCAGGAAGGAGACCCAGGTTTGATTCCTGGGTTAGGAAAATCCCCTGGAGAAGGAATGGCTAACCACTGCACTATTCTTGTCTGGAGAATTCCATGGACAGAGGATCTTAGTGGGCTACAGTCCATGGGGTCACAAAGAGTCAGACATAACTGAGTGACTAACACTTTCTGTGTCTCTATTTCTGATTTGCAAATAGGTTTATCTGTACTATTTTTTTAGATTCCATATATATGCATTAATATGCAATATTTGGTTTTCTCTTTCTGACATTTCATTCTGTATGAAAGTCTCTAGGTCCATCCACATCTCTGAAAATGGAACAATTTTGTTCCTTTTTATGGCTGAGTAATAGTCCATCGTGTATGTGCCACATCTTCTTTACCTATTCCTCTCCTGATAAACATTTAGGTTTCATTTAGGGGTTCATGTGCCTTTTGGAGTTATGGTTTTCTCCAGGTATATGCCCAGGAGTGGGATTGCGGGGTCATGGGATAGTTCTATTTTTAGTTTTTTAAGGAAGTTCCATACTGTCCTCCATAGAGCCCTCTGGCCTGCAACAGTCGTGTCAGCTCTGCCCTCTCTGGTCCCTGCCCACATGTGAGTCTTGTTTCCACAGAAGTCAACTTTCTAGTGGGGAATTTCACCTCTGACATCCCCTAATAGGCTGCTGAGTACTTCGGAGAGTGCAATATATATCCTTATTACTAAATTCCAGGGTTCTACTGCCCCACTCCTATCAAGGCTCCTAAGAACCTTCTCAAACTTCTGTGCAGAGAGATGATATGAGGTGGGAGGTGGGAGGGGGTTTCAGGATTGGGAGCTCGTGTACACCTGTGGCTGATTCATGTCAATGTATGGCAAAACCAACACAGTATTGTAACATAGAATAAAGTAAAAATAAAATTAAAAAAAAATTTTTTTAAAGAATTTCCAGGAAAGCAAGTAAAATTTTTAAAATGCCAGATCCCAGAATGAATTGGAGGTTAGGAATCTGCCTTTTAAACAAGGACCCCAGGTGATCCTTGAGGCTTCCCAGATGGCACTGTGGTAAAGAGTCTGCCTGCCAATGCAGGAGATGCAGGAGACATGGATTTAGTCCCTGGGTGGGGAAGATCCTCTGGAGGCAGAAGTGGCAACACACTCCAGTATCCTTGCCTGGAGAATTCCATGGACAGAGGAGCCTGGAGGGCTACAGTCCATGAGGTCGCAAACAGCTGGTCACAACTGAGTGACTGAGCACACTCACGCCAGGTGGTCTTCATGCATGTGGTCTGTGACCCACTCTTTTCAAAACAGACTTGACAAGTAAGCCCCCAATAACTTGCAATCATCTAGATTTTTGTTCCATTTCAAGTCAACCAACTAGAGTTATGTATTTGCTGACTTATATTCAAACAGCTATAGTGATTCAGTACAATTTGAGGGTCAAGATCAGAAGCTGCCTTTTCTCTTAAAAGTAAATCTGTTACAGTGTCAGAACTACCTGGCTTGTTGGACAAGCCTCTGACAAAAATGCACATTAATGACATTACTTTGACAGATGCTGAGCCTGGCATGGGGATGGTGTTCTGTGTGATGGAGACTCCCCCTCTCCTCTTACTGTAAATTACCTGGGCAAGTAATCCAGTCCTCCGTGAATGTGGTAGGAGATGCAGAGCTTTATGCTGACAGCCTGACATGGTTTGGCAAAGATAAATTCTCTCCTGTGGGCATGAGGGATTGGGTGTGTTATGCTCTCTTCTAACTTCCCACACGGGGTTGTCAATTCCTTTTCACCCCTGTCTTCTGTATTCAGCGTATAGCTCCTCTGTCAGGAACCCCATCCAAATAAATCAAGACTCTTTAATTCCCAGTTCAGCAAATAACACTTGGTTGGTGGTCAAGAAGATTTTGTGGAATGGCTAATGTAGTCACCATTAGAACCTGCTACATAATCTGTAGGACCCTATGCAGAGTGAAAATTAGGGCCCCTTGTTCAAACGTTATTAAGCCTTGCAAGGCAGCAATGTGCTGCTCTGCTCAGTCACTCAATTGTGTCCAGCTCTTTTGTAATCCCATGGACTGTAGCTTTCCAGGCTCCTCTGTCCATGGAATTTTTCAGGCAAGAATACTTGAGTGGGTTGCCATTTCCGACTCTAAGGGATCTTCCTGACCCAAGGATTGACCCGTGTCTCTTGCCAGGATGGCTAAAGCAGATCATTAAGCCCAGCCTGGGCCTCTCCTGTGTACAGGAACTGTGGGTCCACACCAGCCGGACATCCATGGAGCTGGCCCTGGCCACTGTTGATGTCCTGTCAATTCCTTGGGCAGCCTAAACCTACAAAGGAAGTGGCCCCAGGTCAGGTAAAAGTCATTGCCTTTAAGGCAAAGAGTGACTCAAACAAGGTTCTTTGGGGTGGGTGTCCACCTTCCTCTTTCCTGCTGTTGGCTCACAAACCACCGCCCTGCTCCCAGCCCTCAGATGTCTAGCATCCTCCTTACTTAGGCAGAGTAAGTAACCCATTGGGTTGTAATGGTCTCTTTGCACCTCTGTGCCCAGATGGATTGAGAATTCCAGGAAGACAAGGACCAGACCTTTGTGTCCCCAAGGACAAAAACAGACCATGGAACATTTTCAGAACTTAATTAATGTCTGTTTAAATGACTGGAGGATAAATTAATAAATTAACTCAAGACGGGCAATGTTGGACCCTTATGGCCTGTGACAGGATTTTTCAAACTACATTCTGATTTAATTTCCATGAGTACATTAATAAGTATATTAAAAAAAAAAAAAAACTAAAGTCCTGTTGAACTCCTAAACTAGCATCTTTTGGAAACTTCCTTCCCAACCTTTGGTTCTGGAAGAGGCAACCTCAGCCCCATCTGGGAACTTTCCAGAAATGTAAAATTTGTAAATTCTCAGGCCTAACCCCAAACCTACTGTATCAGGGAGCCAGGAGCTAGGGCTCAGTGATTCAGATTTTCACAAGCCCTTCAGATGAGTCTGATGCACCTCATCTGAGAGTGTACATGTATGCTCAGTCATGTCCAGCTCTTTGTGACCCCCACAGACTATAGCCCACCAGGCTTCTCTGTCCATGGGATTTCCCAGGCAAGAGAGAATACCGTAGCAGGTTGCCATTTCCTCCTCCAGGCGACCTTCCTGACCCAGGGATCGAGTCCGCATCTCCTGTGTCTCCTGCATTGGCAGGCAGATTCTTTATGGCTGAGCTGTTGGGAAAGCCTCATCTGAGAGTACTCGTATTCTAAGGAAGACAGTTTGGAAAGCAGTGACCTAGTGGAATGCATGTCCAGATGCCCTTGGATTTTAACACAGATTAATAGTTTGCAGCTGCGGTCTTAAATGTTTAGAAGGATTAAACTTTGTGATAGAATTTTACATAGCCAGTCAAAATCCTACAAGTTTAGCCCTTGATATAGGCCTTTATCCAACTCAGGAAGTAGGGCATTTGGATAAGAATAAGAGAGGAAAGGTGAATGCTCATTTGTGTTTTTTATTATTTTTAACAATTTTTTTATGTGGACCATTTTAAAGTCTTTATTGAATTTGTTACAATATGGCTTCTGTTTTGTTTTTGGTTTTTTGACCATGAGCCGTGTGGGATGTTAGTTCCTGGGCCAGAGGTTGAACCTGTCTGTTCTCCCTGCACTGGAAAGCAAAGCCTTAACCACTTGACCACCAGAGTAGTCTGTTCTTTAAAGGACTGTTTGTTGATGTAAAGCTAGAAAAGAATTAGGAAGATAGAGGTATAGTGGTAAAGGGCCAGGAGATCTACAAAACAGTGACCTTAAAAGTCAATTAAATAAGTCTTAATTTTTTTTCCACCAAAAATGGAGATAATACCCAGGGCTGCTATGTATGGTTGGACCCCTAACCCCTAACCCTAACCCTAACCCTAACCCTAACCCTAACCCACACAACAGGATCAGCTGAGGGGAAGTGGAAGCTGATGTCCAGCTGAGCCAGGCTTTGCCACCACCACCTCCCCCTGAACCCAGATGAGGGAGCATCTTTGTCTGTTTCAGCCAGAGGCTCCCTATGAATCAGCTGAGGCTCTGACAATACCTGTCTCTGCCTGCCTGCTTGAGTTAGAGGAGCAAAAAAATAAAAAGTGAGAAAGCAATTTCAAAACTACAAGGTGTTCTATAAATAAAAGATAAGACCTTATTTTGATTGTTGCCGCAATGGTATGCTTGTATTTTGATCATTTCACTCAACCAGACAGAATGCCTGATATGTTAATTGAACACAAGTCACTACCCATCTACCAAAGCTCTCACTGTCATGGCTGAAAAGCCAGCAAGACATGTTAGTCTCTGGAAAAGGGACTCTCACAGTAGCTCACTACATGCTGCAGGTTTTGCCAGTTTATGGGACAGTCATAAAGGACTGGCTGAGGCCTCTAACGGTCTGTAAGGGGTTATAGTTGAACCTTCTCAACCAGTAGGTCTGAGGACTTAGTGGCAGAAGCTTGAGGCCTCACCTTGTTGGAGCTGAGCTACCTGGAGAGAGAGAGCTGAACGCCTGGGAAGCCAGAGGCTCAGGTCACCAGACCTGTGGAGGTGAGCCAGGCCTGGACTTCTGTTTACTGTGTGCTTCAGGGAAAAGACGGGGCTTCCCAGGTGGTGTGGATGAGAGACACAAGTTCGATCCCTGGGTCAGGAAGATCCCCTGGGGAAGGGCGTGGCAATTTACTCTAGTTTCTGGCCTGGAGAATCCCATGAACAGAGGAGCCTGGCGGGCTACAGTCCATGGGGTTGCAGATTCGGACACGACTAAATGACTTAGCACACACATGAGAGGAAAGAAGACCCTTTCTAATATTTGTGCTGGGGACAACAAATGTCCTTGTTAGGATACTGCAGAATCCCCGATGACCTTATTTCATAAATTGTTTAGTCACTAAGTCGTGTCTGACTCTTTTGGGACCCTTTTCTGCCAGGCTTCTCTGTCCGTGGAATTTCCCAGGCAAGAAGACTAGAGTGGGTTACCATTTTCTTCCCAACCCGGGGATCAAACCCAAGCCTCCTGCATTGCCAGGCAGATTCTCCACCACTGCATCACCAAGGAAGCCTGATTTCATAAGTTTCAGTACCAAAAATAGAGCATCAGAAGCACTTTTTTCTTGTAAAAGCAAGTGTGGTCTTGCTTTCTGCCACCTCGTGGCAGGGTCACGCTGTAGCTTTGGTCCGGGGGAGCTGACACTTGCTCCTGGGCACCTGGGACATGTGTAGAATTTCCCTTCCTCATGAATGCCCCCTGTGTTTTATTTTCCCCACTCTCCATTTTGAGGAACAGAAGAACCATTAGCCTGTGTCACTGAGATGTCTGGATAATTAGGGTGATCTTGGCCAATCAGTCAGGTCTCTCTCTGGCCCCCACCTTTCCTTCCACTTTCACTCTCCAAATTATAGAACCTTCAAGATTTCATGCAACCCTGAAATATTTTTATTTTTCCCAAAAGGTGACTTGAGTGTTCCAGATAATATACTAAAAGATAGGTTTTATTTTTTATTGTTTTGTTTGGCAAATCAGAAATCCATCTCTAGCCCCTCCTGATCAGGCCCCACTACTCTGCAATAACAGTTCCCCAAGGGATTTCTGCACTGGGAGATAAGGTAGCTGGCTGCCAGAGGGCCACCCGATCTTCAAACGCTGCCTAATTAAGTTCCAGCAGCAGGCTACCTCTGAGGACCAAGGGACTCTGGGAAGATAAGACACAAGACACATCCAGAGATGAAGGGCGGAGCTTTGCAAATGCGATGAAATACATTAGGAGCAGCCCATCCTATTTGCAAAGAGAAATCCGTCTGACAGGGGCCCTGCAGACCTCTGAAAGAGCACGGAAGAGTTGCCATTGGGTAGGAGGCTACTGGCCTTTCTGCCACCCTCTGGAGCTTGGATGGAATGTGATTGTTATTCCCTGGGATGGGGAGATAAGGCTAGAAGTCATTAATGGAGAGAAGCACGTCTTCTCAGGTCCAGAAGCTAATCCCCAGTGACTCATTCCTTCTGAGCCTCCCGCAGGGATGCAGAGGCACTAGAGGTGCATTATTTCTTCCTCTGACCTATGTATTTTGCTGCCTTTGTTAGAATTCTAATTACATTCTGTGGTCTTAGACTGGTGTGTTTCTCTTGTTAATTTTATACAGGGTTGCTCCCCCTTCCTGCACTTTGAATATGAGGGTTCTCCGGGCTTCAACTGTCCTTTCAAAAAATTTTCCTTTAAATAAGCATAACCCCCTCCCAAGAAATAATAAGATTTTGCTGAATTTAGAGACAAGTAAATTGAAAGTTGTAAAACTGAAGGAATCTGGTCACTTTGATGCCTTTCCTAACTGCAGAGCATTATTTTTCTTTTTGGATATACTTAGATCTTTTTTAAATTTTTGGCCACACTCCATAGCACGTGCGACCTTAGTTCCCCAACTCAGGATGCAAACTGTGCCCTCTATATTGGAAGGCAGAATCTTAACCACTGGACTGCCAGGGAAGCCCCTGAAAGTACTTAGATCTTAAGGGTATTGTTTCTTGACAGATTTCATAGTATATTATACTAACTAAAACTTGGAGATGCAAAAATTTTCAGTGGAAACCTTTGTAAGATATATACCTTTTAAGAAAAATGATATCAAAATTATTTGGAATAGTGATCATTACTGTCTGGTTTCTTTGGGATCACTTACCCTTCTCCTCCCCATTTCCGAAATAAATGAAATTCATGATTTTAATTAAAACAAATAAAAACTGATTTTGAGACTGTCCTAAACTTCTTTTAAATAACTAAGAAAAATCAAAGGAGGAAAGCAGAGAATTTTTCCTCCTAAAATCCTCAATTATTATAAAGTAGTGAAGCTTCCAGTTACAAAATACCATGTACCTACTTCTTTAGCTATGTCTATTAAGATCCTTAATTTAATTCTTCAAATGTCTGTGCTGATGTTTTAATTCTGAGCAGGTCCCAGACATTTAGAATCTTGGTTTTTCTGTTACAACTTTTCCTGTACCCTGTGCAAAAAACATACACCCTGTGTTTCATTTTCCTCTGTTGTCTCTCACTTTTAATTTTTGTCTGTTGCAAAGCCTGCATTCTGGCTCAGGAATTCAGCTCACCTCCTCAGTCATGTGTGTATCTCTTCTTCTCAGATCAGGCCCTGTCCTATATATTCTAGATGTATCGCCCACTTCAGATCTCACAGTGCCTCTGCAGGGTCAGTTGGATTTGCATTTTGAAACAGCAAAACATAAAAGAGGCTGAAAGAAGTTAAATAACTTGCCCAAGGTCATCCAGCTACGAAGTAGATGAGGAGATATTAGAAGTCATCTGGATCACTGTCACATTATAACATAAAACCTAGAACAGAGGTGCAGCCACATGTAGCTGGATAACAGGAGAGGATAGAACATCTGTGATGTGAGCTCTGGAAAGTCAGTAAGTGTGATGCCCACTCAGAAGCTTGTTCATACACAAAATGGGATTAAATTATTCTCAGCAGCTCCTGGAATCACTAACTGAATAACAACAACAATGTGCTAAGGTCTATGCCAAGCACTTCGGGCATTGCTCCCCTGCAGTACAGCACTCCATTAATACAATTGTCCATCTTACAGAGGCGGAAACTGAGACTCAGGGAGTTTAGGTCATTAACTCAAGGTCATGGCATTGGTTAAGTGGCAGAGCAGGGACCTGAACTTAGATCTTTCTGGTCCAAAGCCCAGGTGTAGTGCACCAGACTGTGCCATCCTTACACCTATGGGATCAGGAGGTGGGCAGAGAACAAGAGGGAGAGTGGGTGGCAGTGACCAGAAGGACGTGTTCTGATACTTCCCATGTCCGTTTTAACCAGGAGAGACCTGGCATGTATCCTCTATCACTGAGATGAATCTTCATTGCTTACACGGTGTGCTGAAACCATGTAACTCAGACTGGGACTTGAACCCACGGTCTTTTAACTGAAATTATATACTTAGCCTCAGGATTTAATGAAGCTCAGGTTCTTGTCTCATCACAGAAAAAACTCACTGAGAAACAAAATGATAGTTAATGGATTTATTTATAGAGAAACACACTCCACAGATAAGTGTGGGCCATCTCAGAAGGTGAGCATGGCCCCAGGCTATGTGGTTGTCAGTTTTTATAGGGGTGGGTAATTTCATAGGTTAATGAGTTGCAGGAGAATTCAAGCTATTTGGAGAAAGGAGAGGTGATTTCCAGAAATTTGGCCACTTTCTGACCTTGATGGTCAGCCTTGAAACTGTCATGGCACCTGTGGGTGTGCCATTTAGCTTGTTGATGTGTTACAATAAATGCATACTCAAGGTCTAGAAGAAATCAACCAGTCCACATCTTGAATCCATTTGGTTCTAATCAGTTTATGTCACATCCTTTGGTTATGTCATCCTTTTAAATGTGCCCTGCTTCATTCTCTCCTGTTTCAGTTCTAACTGTATTTTTGGAAACTTAACTTTAAAAGCACAGTCAAAGAAAGTACCTCCCTGGCAGTCCAGTGGTTAAGACTCCATGCTTCCACTGCAGGGTATGTGTGTTCAGTCCCTGGTAAGGGAAGTAAGATCCTGCATGCTGCACACCATGGCAAACAAATTAATTAATAGACAAATAAAAATTAAAACACAAGCAAACAAAGACCAGGGCAAACGATCTGAACACCCCTGTCTTGGTAAATCTACCAAACACACATTCCAAACTTCAGTCACCTCTCAGGCATTCCCAACAACACCAGCTGGAGAGAGAGTAAGAGGTCATGGGCACAGGAATGGCTCTGCGTAGAACAGCAGCAACCAAAGGGGCCTGCAGAGCTGGTAGAGACAGGTGCTAAGGACCCCAGGTGTCCTCTGACAGTTCCAGATGAGACGTGTGATTCCTTCCCTTCACCTCTCCTGCCATGTACATACACGCACAGTTTTTCTCTTCCCAACCTATGTCATTCACTAGTGGCTGAGGGACAAGGTCACACTTCAGCTCCTCATCACAGAACTTGAAAACTGGAAAATGAAAATGAAAATCAGATGCCAAAGTGGCATCTCCCCCCAACCCCCTTATTACACAGGTAGGAAAACAGACAACCAGAGAAAACACCTGCCCAAAGTGGGTCCAGTGCCAGGAGCTAGTTTACGTTGGCCACTCTGGGGCTCCTGACCTGGTTTCATGAAATACCATGATACAATATTGGTGACTGCATGGGTTTTAACAGAAATCTAAGTCTGATAAACTAAATCAAAGAGGATTTACTGGCTCCCATAACTGGAAAGTTCAAGGGGTGATGGCTTCAGGAATAGCTAGATTTTGGATCTTAGACCATGCATGAGGACTTGGTCCCTTCTCCTCTTATCTCTAATTACTTCTGGGTTGGCTTCATTATCAAGTAAGCTGCCCCACAAGTTGTTTAAATGGGTACTGGCAGCCCTGGACTCTTCTTGCATCTCAGCCTCATCTGTATCAACCCCTCTCTTGAGTTGTTGCTTCTCTTCCTGAGATTGAGGATTTGTGCAGAACAGAATACCAGTCTGTAGGAATCTTTCACCATTGCCCTCAGAAACTTAGGTTATGTTCTTGCATTGGCTCCTAGCTCAGAGGTTCTTTTATTATTATTATTATTATTGGGGTATAATTGCTTTACAATATTGTATTACTTTCTGCTGTACAACAGAGTGAATCAGCTATATTATACATATGTCACCCCTCCTGCTTGAACCATCTCCTCCATCCCACTCTTCTAGGTCATCACAGAGCACCGAGCTGAGCCTCTGTTCTATGCAGCATATTTCCACTAGTTATCTATTTTACACATGGTGTACATATGTCAGTCCTAATCTCCCACCTTCCCCTTGCCCCACTGTGTCCACATATCCATTCTCTACATATGCATCTCTATTTCTGCCCTGCAAATAGTTCCATCTATACCATTTTTCTAGATTCCACATAGATGCATCAGAGGTTCTCAACTGGGGTGGAGAGGGGAGCATCTTTGTCACCCTCAGCCACAAGGATAAGGATATTGTCCTAAATGTAACTCTATGCAAAGTCGGGTGTGTGCATCTGTATGGCGGTGTGTTGGTGGGTGGGGGAATGTGTTCTCCAAGGGGTAGAGAACCAACAAAACTAAAATTTCCTTTGGGATTATTTGGAGAATTTCACTTGGGATAAGGACCGAATTTCAAATATTGTCATATTCAACCATAATTACCTAGAAACAAGGGATGTTTGCAAGGTCAGGGCCCATCCAGTCTGCTGTTTTTCTAGCATCAGGCTGTTACCAAGAGATGAGTCCTCCTTGACCTCATCCCTGTTATTTCAATGCACTTGGAGAATGTGTAAGTGACTTTAATGAGCCCCCTCTGACTCTTAAGTTTGAGGGGAAAAAAAATGATGGCATACATTCCCAGCTTCCAGTGAAATTGTAGTGAAGAGAATTTTGCCAGTTTAACTCTTAATGGGCTCTCTGGGGAGAAGTTTATCGTTTTGTGCCTGGCTCCAATTTGGCGCTCCAATTTGCTCTTCCTGGGCGAGTACTCTCGGGCACATATGAGGCAGAGCATGCTCCAGGAGATGCTGGGGAGAGCGGTGCAGCCCTCCTGTAGCTCCCCCTGCATGTCATCAGTCCACACCTGGCCTCTCCTTTCCGGGCCAGTCTTCATCCCTCCTGCTTCACATTTAATTTCTGTTTTCTGCAGGCTCTGACTGGTTTGAGGAATGGGATATGGTTTCATGACAAACTAGCACAGGGCCCTTGACTTAACAGAGCTGCTGTGTGGCAGTGCCATTGTATGATGGGAGGAAGCAGAAGACATGGTCTTCAGCACCAATTTTTGAAGCCATACACAGGCCAGGAGTAAAGTGCAGGGAAAACAGGGTAAGCTGTTTGTATTTGCAAAGGAGGGACAGGGGGAAAGGGTGTTGGCTGCTCAGAGAATACCAATTATTATCTGAAACTCATTCCCCATCCTCCTCATAAGCTTAGGCTTTCAAACAGATTCAAATACCCATTATTCATCACATATGTTGGGTGGAAATTATATTGTGACCTCAAAAAGGCAATCAGCAAGAATTTATACTTATACTGCTTAACTGAGCCCAGCCCAGGGCTGAGTTTCTGTGGGAGCATATGGTTATAAACAACTGAAACAAACCAAAAGCAAATGGAACATTTTTGGAAGGTCTTAGGGCCCACAGAACTGGTGGGAAGCCAGAGGACCAGGCCTAGAACTGAGCAAGAGCACAGGCAGCAGTGAGAATGGGAAGCTCAGCCCTGGACTCATAGCGGGACAGCCTGATGGACATGTGAGTTAGACCTTCCATCCTCAGAAGGGAGCATCTAACTGGCTGCATGTGTACATCCTCAGTCACTTCAGTCATGTCTGACCTTCTACAACCCCATGGACCATAGCCTGCCAGGCTCTTCTGTCCATGGGTTTCTCCAGGCAAGAATACTGGAGTGGGTTGTGATGTCCTCCTCCAGGGGATTTTCCCTATCCAGGGACTGAACTCTCACCCCCTGCACTGCAGGCAGATTTTTAACCACTGAGCCACTGGAGAAGCCCCTGATTGTCTGAGCTGAGGTCATGGGCTCACCTCTGGCTATACTAGGGTACCAAGAAAGAGGATTTAGCCTCCTCAGTTCCCTATTTCAAAGCCACTGTCTGTACTCTTCTTCTGTCTAAAACCATGCACAATGGGGAGTTGGTATTTCCCCAAAGGAAGACTCTGGTGCTTCAGGAAGGAGGAATGTTTGGTGAGAAGCCCATGCATACACACACACACACACACACACACACACACACACACACACACACCTATCAAGTATAGGACAAATAAAATAAGCTCCCTGCACAACCAGGAGCTGAAGAGGCACAACATCAAGCACAAAATGATTAAAAAATAGGGTAGTGCCATATATTATAGCATTTTCTACCAAGATAATAAAGTGTTACATTATGCAGAACAGACATTTGGGAACAGAAGTGGGAACTTCTTCAAAGACAGAAGTGTTTGGAGAAAGGAGATGTCAAGGTGGATGGATGTTCCAGGGCAGTTTCACCAGAAGGTGAAATTGATGTGGATCTTGAAAGATGAACAGGGAACAGAGAGTAGGAAATAGACAGATGAGAAAATTCTAAGCAGAGGGAAAAAGGAAATAGCATGGATGCATGTACCAGAATTCTAGTTGCTTCTCCTCAGAAGACTGTACTATACAGCCAGCCTATCCTGGTTCTGAAACTTTATCTATTGAGACTGAACAATCTGCTTAACATTTTGGGGTCTTATATTATTTGAAGGAAAGGACACATAATTCTTACCTCACAGGCTAAGACTAGATATGAAAAGAGCCTGGTGTAGGGCTTGACCCATATAGTAAGGAATTTGCCAATGTCAGTTCCTTTTTTCTTCCTCCTTAATTCTGTCCTCTTTTATTAAATTATATTGGTTGGTGGATAAGAAAGATTTGAAACTCAGAGTTTGATAAATAAAATCAGGCAGATTCACTTTTAATAATTACAGAAAGCTCTATAAACACATTATTGGGCTCTGCCCCAAATGAGATGTGCAAACAGGCCTCACCTGTCTCACTATCCTATTGGCTGGGCAATCTTAAAAATGTGTCTTTTGGCATACACTCTCTGGGCATCCATTTGTCCTCTATTTGAAGAGACTTTCCTGCACCTTTGGAAAGTACTGGCCTCTGATTATATGGCTAATCACTATAGAGTGAATCTCGTTTTTAACAAAAAGTTTGTCTGGCTTTTTACCCAAGGGAATTTATTTATCAGAGCCTGGGGATCTAGTTAGCAAGGACAGGCAAAGGACACACAGTTCTGGGACACAGTCACACAGACCTTTTAGATTTGAATGTGTGACTGTTCACCAAGGCCCTCCCAGTATAGCAAGTGGCCATTTGGCAAAAGCAGGACCTTTAATGGTGGGCATTGTGGAGTCAGTGTGCTGACAACCCGACATAGCAGTCTCACCCCTGAGTTCCGTATTCACATGTACACTCTGCTTAAGTCACTCTGGTTAAGCTACCTTTGACTGCATTTTATGGGGGACATTATATGCTGGGGTAAGACCAAGCATCAAGGGATTCCCAAGAGTATTAGGAAGGAGCCATCTCAAGACACAATGCTGGGGTCATAGGCTTAACTGCCTACAAGGACCAGGCAAGTGAAGGTAATGAGCAAAGCAGGCCAGAAATTAATGTTTTGCAATTCCCATTCTTCTTGAAATATGCACCTTTTTAAGTCTGCTTTTAATTTTCCCATTTTGATAGAAATGTAGGTAGAGAGAAATGTTTCTCTATTATAAGGGTTTTTTAAGTACTTCTTAGCCATAGTATAAGAGTAATAATTGAGAATGTAAATATTCACTTATTGCTTAATTAAAAATAATAACATCCACAACAACCACAGCATGCAGACCAAATGTAGTGGTTTAAGACATCTGGTCTACCATGACTGCAAAGTTTGCCCCACTATGTGCCCTCTACATTCAGTAATCTGTCATAGGCCCGAACCAAGAATATAAGTGGAGATGAAAACAAGACATAAAACTTCTCATATAGCTTTTTCTATTACCATATTCAACAAAGATATAAAACAACCTTGCAACAAAGAACTTTTACAACATGCATTTCTAGGACAGTATTATAGTGAGGTTCTGGTATATTTCACATGCAATGAGGCCTTCCTTCGTGTGAAAAATAGGGTGGCATAAGCCAATATAGGAAATTCTCCATGGAGCTTTACAAAACTGAGACATTTTGGATTAATTTTCTATACATGCAGTAAGGACGGACTTCCCTGTAGCTTAGCTGGTAATGAATCTGCCTGCAATTCGAGAGACGTAGGCTTGATCCCTGGGTTGGGAAGATCCCCTGGAGGAGGGAACATTCTGTCCTGGAGACCATGGACAGAGGAGCCTGGCAGGCTACAGTCCATGGAGTCCTGTTAGGGGAAGAGAGAGGGTAACTTTGTCCAGGGATAGAATGGAAGGGTTTTGTTGTTGTTATATATATATTTTTCTCCATTAAGTTATAAATCCTAAGGAACTTGAAAGAAAAAATAAGAACCTAGCAAATATTTCATATTTACATAATCTCTCATCATTTAGTATTTATTTATTAGCAACTATCCATTCAGCTGTCATAAAATTACCAAGTTCAGACAATACGCTAAGAGTATTGTGTCTACTTGTTTCCGATTTAGAAGTTTTATCTTCCCCACTGGAATCCAGAGAGCTATTTGAGGACAGAGATGTCATGTCTCATTCCAAATTCCCAGATCATCTGAAAAGTTCTATTCTGCTTTATGATCCTATAGAAATATCTCCCCTCTTTAGAGAGAGTGTGTTCACTCATCTATATCCCAGGCCACAGGCACTGCCTTACCCATAGTAGGACTCCAGTAAAGTTGACTGAGTAACTAAACTCCACTGACTATGGAGTTCAGTGGAAATTTGCCATTTTTGAGGATATATTAATGCAAACATGTTCACTGACAAATAAATCACCTACTTGGTTAATAAATCTACCACATTTTAAGGCCCCAAATGAGAGAGGTGTTATCTCCTCTGAACTGTGTGTTGGCCATTCTTGGTTATAGAAAAATATAAAACAGTTATGTTGGGCTTCTCAGATGGCACTACTGGTAAAGAATTCTCCTGCCAGTGCAGACAAGAGACACATCTTTGATCCATGGGTCAAGAAGACCCCCTGAAGTAGGAAATGGCAACCAACTGGAGTATTCTTGCCTGGAGAATCCCATGAACAAAGGAGCCTGGTGGGCTGCAGTCAATGGGGTCCCAAAGAGTCAGATACCACTGAGCACACACGCATTTGCATTCTAAGAAATCACATTTCAGTGTGGAAGAGAAAAACACAAGGCCAGGGATATCAGGTGGCTGGGATCATTGGGGGCCCTCTTGGGGGCTACATTTGTCAAGTGAGTGTATTCAATAATTGGTATTGTTTTCAAGGAGGCTTGGAGACTCCTGTCTTGGAAAACGATATAAAAATTTCCTTTTTGCCGCTCCTCTATGTGCAGCTCTTCCTCTTCTCTTTGCATGGGCAAAAAGTAAAATTGATTTCTCTATCGAAGAAGTGGGAATATTAGCTTATTTGAGTGAATCTGAACAGTGATACAAAAGAAAAAAATCTGTCAGTTGGACTATGCTGTTCCAGAAAAACACTGGGAAGATAACCTCTGTTGATCCAGCCTCATGGGGTTAACGAGAAGTGCTTCTAATTGCGCTTTCAGAGTTGAGACTGACACACAAATCTGAGCATTCCTCAAGCCAGAAGAATTCCACTTCCTCAAGGACCTGAACTGTGTGTCCCATTTATGCTTCTCTGTCTCATGGGGGGTTTGGCTATAAATGTTAAATGGTCATCTCTGTAAATTCTTTGAAAGCAGGTTTTGTTGAAGAAGAAAGTCCATTAGTGGGTGCTTAATGCATTATTGTTCAATGAACAAGAGACCGAAGGTCAGATGCTATCTCAGCAGACCAAACTCTCTGATACTGTTCTTGTCCTAGCTCCCAAGGGCAGAATTAAAAGTGAATATTACCAAAAAAGAAAAAGAAAATTACCATGATTTCCATGGATTTGAAATACATTATGCCAGTGCATAGATGTGTGTTTAGATAAACCTGCAGTTTCCTGCACTTTCCTTATTGTGGACCTCATCAGACTTCATGACATTTACATATTGATATTAGGGATTTCCAAGGTAATGCTAGTGGTAAAGAACCCGCGTGCCAATTCAGGAGACGTAAGATACACAGGTTCGATTCCTGGGTCTGGAAGATCCCCTGGAGGAGGGGACGGCAACCCACTCCAGTATTCTTGCCTAGAGAGTCCCATAGAGAAGCCTGGTGGGCTATAATCCGTAAGGTCTCAAAGAGTCCGACATGACTGAAGTGACTTAGCACAGCACAGCACACATGTATATCAATCTTTCCTGATTGCCTATAGCAACCCTGAAGACAGGAGTGAGTCTTTCTTATTTACAGAAATATCCTCAGTAACTGGTACAGGACAGGACTCTCGGCAGGTCTTCAGAAAGTGTTGTTGAATGAAGGAATGAAGAAGCAATCCTAGAAACACATCTAGTGTAAGAGAGGACTCAGTCTTTGAAGGGTCTCAAGTTAGCCAACTCTGGCAAAACTCAAACTTGAAGAAGAAGGAAGCCATGGCAACCCTGGTTTCCTTTTTGTTCTTCGAACTGGGTGGCCCCGTTACATGCTTCCTGCCTGGCAACTTCAGTGATTGGGCTCCTCCGAGCTTTGGCCCATTTCCTTAGCTTAAATTCAGAGAGAAACAGATACTACTGAGCCCTCTAGCTTCCTCTCCCACTAGTGGGCTCTTTCTTATACTTTGCATTTCTCCCCACCCTCTTATCCCAGACCTCCCCTGCCCTGGGAGTTAAAATTCAGGGAGAAAGAGATGAAGAGGGAGACTGAGAGAAATAAAGCGTGTATGTGTGTGTGTGTGTGTGTGCAGCTTCCAAAATTTTTGCTCCTACCTCTGCATCACTCATGGAGCCAAAGTTCTCTGATGAATGGGAAGCAGACCTCGTGGTCAAGGAAGGGGATGGGAAAAGGCAGTCGGCTCCTGCATTCTTTCCCTTACCAAGTTAACATAGGGTAGGGGGAGTTAAATCGAGGATGGCACACCATTTTACCTCTTATGCGAGTTCCAGTCAATTGGTATTGTCTGTTTGGACTGCTGTGTCATGACAGACTCTGAGGCTGGGTTCCAGCTCAGCAGAAAAGCATGACATGATCAATTAATCATGTCTTCCTTGAGCACAGGAAATGTGAGTGGCAACTGACAAGCTATCTACAAGCCACAGCAGGAGATGCTGGTCCTATACCCTCAGAGCAATGAAAGTGCTAGAATATTCTGGCCTCCCAGGGAAAACAAAGGTCCTTGTGTAGTGCAACATAAACACATGTCTAAATAGCTTCAGGGAATAATTAAGCTGTGTTTGAACAAATAGAAAGGGGAGGAAGAATAGGAAGGCAAGATCTGAGCCGCAGTCACCCATGTTCTAATTTCTTTAGGACTGTTTTTTTCCTTTCATTCTTTCTCTTCCTTGCATTCATATGATCCCATGGAAACCATAGCCACATGAGTAATTAATACTCAACAAGTGGAGTGAGTGTTGGGCAGGTGATGCATTTAGAGAGAACAGCAGATCAGTTTGCTTCTTATCCGCCAATTCAAATCAGTTGGTAGGGGTTGCTTTCAAGTTCCTGAGTGTCTGAGACTGAAAGGCACTCCAGTGCCTGAGCCCAGGGGCTGTTAGCTGACACCACGCGTCTGTGCACTTGTGTGGCCCCGCCACCCTGACAGGGAACAAGATCATCAGTAATCCATGAGACAACATCCAACCAAGCATACAGGGACACATAGTCTCCCTCTGCCTGTTTGAGCCAGTCCCCATGCGGGATACCCAGGTGCTCAGCTCAACTGGCAGGGCCCACACAGAGCCTGGTAGCACCCAGAAGGTCCAGCATGGCACTGAGAATCCAGCTGTAGGGCTTTTTATTTCTCAGAGACATTTGCGTCTCTTTCTCTGGCTCTGCTCACCCTTCAAAGGGCACCAGCATCAACCTAGACCCAGAATGGGGTCCCCAGGCCATGTTCTATGACCCCGTGTCCTGACCTCTTCTGGTCAGATGACCCATCACCATTCACTGCAGGCCTGGAATGCCCCACCTCTCCTCTCTGACATTCTTGTTCCTAATATCCTATAAGTTCCTGCCCAAGATACCTCTGTGTGCCACACACAGCAAGCATGAGTCCCTCTAGGAACCAAAGATACTGTGTCTTTCCACATCAAGAGTCCCTAATGAGGGACTGAGGTTGACATTTGTACACTACTGATACTATGGATCAGTTCAGCTCAGTTCAGTCTCTCAGTCGTGTCCGACTCTTTGTGACCCCATGAATCACAGCACGCCAGGCCTCCCTGTCCATCACCAACTTCCGGAGTTCATCCAAACTCTTGTCCATTGAGTCTGTGATGTCATGCAGCCATCTCATCCTCTGTCATCCCCTTCTCCTGCCCTCAATCCCTCCCAGCATCAGAGTTTTTTCCAATGAGTCAACTCTTTGCATGAGGTGGCCAAAGTACTGGAGTTTCAGCTTCAGCATCAGTCCTTCCAAAGAAATCCCAGAGCTGATCTCCTTCAGAATGGACTGGTTGGATCTCTTTACAGTCCAAGGGACTCTCAAGAGTCTTCTCCAACACCACAGTTCAAAAGCATCAGTTCTTCAGTGGTCAGCTTTCTTTATAATCCAACTCTCACATCCATACATGACCACTGGAAAAACCATAGCCTTGACTAGACAGACCTTTGTTGGCAAAGTAATGTCTCTGCTTTTGAATATGTTATCTAGGTTGGTCATAACTTTTCTTCCAAGGAGTAAGCGTCTTTTAATTTCATGGCTCCAGTCACCATCTGTAGTGATTTTGGAGACCCAAAAAATAAAGTCTGGCACTGTTTCTACTGTTTCCCCATCTATTTCCCATGAAGTGATGGGACCAGATGCCATGATCTTAGTTTTCTGAAGGTTGAGCTTTAAGCTAACTTTTTCACTCTCCACTTTCACTTTCATCAAGAGGCTCTTTAGTTCCTCTTTACTTTCTGCCCTAAGAGTAGTGTCATCTGCATATCTGAGGTTATTGATATTTCTCCCGGCAATCTTGATTCCAGCTTGTGTTTCTTCCAGTCCAGCATTTCTCATGATGTACTCTGCATATAAGTTAAATAAGCAGGGTGACAATATACAGCCTTGACGTACTCCTTTTCCTATTTGGAATCAGTCTGTTGTTCCCTTTCCAGTTCTAACTGTTGCTTCCTGATCTGCATATAGGTTTCTCAAGAGGCAGATCAGGTGATCTGCTATTCCCATCCTTTCAGAATTTTCCATAGTTTATTGTGATCCACATAGTCAAAGGCTGTTATACCTAATTACCGAGAACCTACTGTATAGCACAGGAAACTACTCAGTGCTCTGTGGTGACCAAAATGGGAAGGAAATCCAAAAAAAAAAAAAAAAATAGAAGAAGCTTCCCTGATGATTCAGTGGTAAAGAACTTGCCTGCCAATACAGGAGATGTGGGTTTGATCCCTGGACCAGGAAGATCTCCTGGAGAAGGAAATGGCAGTCTACTTCAGTATTCTTGCCTGAAGAATCCCATGGACAGAGGAGCCTGGCAGGCTATATAGTCCACGGGGTCAGAGAAGAGTCAGATACAACTTAGTGACTACACAACAACAAATATGTATATCTATAGCTGACTCATTTTGCTCCATAGTAGTAAATGACACTGGAGAAGGCAATGGCATCCCACTCCAGTACTCTTGCCTGGAAAATCCCATGGATGGAGGAGCCTGGTAGGCTGCAGTCCATGGGGTCACTAAGAGTCAGACATGATTGAGCGACTTCACTTTCACTTTTCACTTTCATGCATTGGAGAAGGAAATGGAAACCCACTCCAGTGTTCTTGCCTGGAGAATCCCAGGGACGGGAGAGCCTGGTGGGCTGCTGTCTATGGCGTTGCACAAAGTCGGACACTACTGAAGCGACTTAGTAGCAGCAGCAGCAACAGTAACTGACACAATACTGTAAAGGAACTATATACTCCAATAAAAATTAATTTAAAGGAAAAGTTTCAAAAGAGACAAGAGATGGCAGAAAATGCTTATGGGATCAGATGCTGTATGTAGTACCAATTAAACTCAGTGGCTTCTAAATAGACTGGGATATAAAATGGGTCAGTAAACATCCTGAAAGATGGATTTCCCAGGCTAGTTTACATTATTTGAGCATAAGTTTTCACAGGTTCTCTTCCTATGTGTGTTTGTTTCTATCTCTAATAATGAAAAGACACAGAAAACATAAATGACTCTCCAATGAGAAATCAGAAATGAAGCCTCCTTAGGAAAGCAAACATTCCTCACTTTGATACAACATTTTACAGTTCAAGAGCATTTTGGCAAATGTGATCTCATTATTAATTTTATCTCATTAAATCACAAAACACTTTTGAGATGGCTTATTTGTAGCTGAGTCTCAGAAAAGTAAAATAACTTGCCCAAGGCCATGCAATGAGTTAGTGGCAGAGCTAGGGCTCAAACCCAGCCCATCTGGACTCCATACTTGATCTTTTGCCTATAACCAGGCAGTGTGGCCTAAATTTTCATCTGCAGCTACACTAACTGTAAACGTGGTTCCTAGGGCTGGTTTTTGTGTCTTATGAAGTTGTCAATGCTTTTTAGTCCCACAGAGAGCTAACTCCTTCATTGTACCTGAAATCTAGCAACAGAGAAATTGCCCTCTCCCAGCTGTCATCCTTTTTTCCAGGTTTAGATATTCCTAGGAGAGATAAGACATTCAGATAATTACAATTTAATTGGAATTAATTTATTCAACGCTCTCTTTTGAACTGAGGTATCAGGTCATGACTGCAGTTAACACAAGCAGAGAAAGAGGCTGAATGGAGATGGAGGGCAGGAATGATGCCCACCTTTGTGAACTTGACCTTGCCCATCCTGTTACATCCAGAAACATGAAAGTTCTTCATGAAGCCAGGAAGGGGTTAATAAAGCAAATCAAGAAAACAGAAACTGGAAGCACTCCTAAAAGGGACCTGCCTGACTCTTTGATCGTCAACCTGAGATACCTCCCCAAAACAGCAAGAGGAGACTTCTGGTTTTGAATAGTTTTGTTCTCCTACAGTTCCATGCAATGCTAAACCTCAATGCCCTTCTTATCTGCATGAAGGAGAGAATTAAACTGCATTGGTTTCCCTTATTTTTCCCCCAATCTCCTGACTACCACGGTAAGGGGCTGAGAGTGAAGAATGTCTATAACTTAGGCAAGGGCGCCCTAGATTAATTCCAGACAACTCTGAGTTTAGTTGCTTTAGTTTGTATGGGGTAGATTTTCTATAACCTATGTATTTGCCAACTGTTATTCCACTTGTATATTTCAAAAGTAATAGAGATCAACACATTTATCAACCCCCTAATATGAACCTCACTCTATCAAGACCTAGAACATTATCCAAGTACCTCCATTCCAACCATGATCCCAAAGTCCTTTAAACCTACCTAAATCCCTTTCCCTTCATGAAGCTTCCTTGACCAGCCCCCACTTTACCTTATGTGAATCTGTCTAATTAAGATCAGTTTGTTCCTGTAAAATGGTTTTCTTTAGCAGTTTCTGGCACATAGTAAGCTCTCAATAAACGTTAGTGATTATTATTAATAATACGGTCCTTAGAATCAGCAGCATATGTTCCCCTTGAGCTTTTGATATATAGAATGACAATTTCCAGACAGTGTTCCATAAAAATTATTATTGTGTCTAATCTCAACAGCAAGATAAAATCTGAATGCAGTCCCCACTCAGGAATCTTTCTATGATAAAAGCAGCAGGTAGCTCTATAGTCTTTAAAATGCTGAAGAAGCTTGACAACAATGATACTGCAAGGACCCCATTCCCTTTTCTCCTGGACACACAGTTAGACTTCATTTCCCAGGCGGCCTTGCGGTAGAGTAGGCTCACATGACTGTGTTCTGGCCAATGAGATACGAGCAGAACAGATGTGCATGGATGTTCAGGCCTAGCCTATTTTTTAAACTCTTCAAAGCAACTCTCCATATCTGAGACTTTCCCATCCATGAAGCTGGAAATGTCACGAAGACTCAAGGTGACAACAGAGGCAAGAGACAGAAGATTGGCCTTCAAGTCTCCATTTAAAGAGCCACAAAGAGCTGTCCAACCCTCATATCCACACTGAACTGCTCTATGGACAAGAGCAATTTTAAAAATTATGTTAAGGTATTTAAAATTAGGGGTATAGAAGTGAACTTACCTTAATTAATACAAATATCTTTATTTTTTGGAGGCAAATTAAGTAAATTACAGGGGCGCCACCCCAACAGGTTCTGATAAACCAAGATATCAGTTTATATAATATCCTTTACCATAAAAATCTGTGGTACACACATGCCTGGACAGGCTCCTTGAAGATCAAAAGGGGAGGGACACTAACTGATGAAAACTACCCATGGGCCTCGTTGGTGGAATTCATCTTGGCTGAGACTTGCATACACACACATGGGAGGATCCTGAGCTGTACCAGATATGGACTCTGAACCAGGAAAGTAAAAATGATTCGCCAAAGAAAACCTGGAAGAAATGTCCTATATAAGTGATTTAAATTGCCACATGGGTGCAGCTCTCTCTCTCTGAGCCCACTCATGTATCTATCCACATGTACTCATTTTCCTTTTAATAAACACTTTACATGTTTCAATAAAATTGTGGCACAAAACGAATGTTACTAGCAAGCACATATAAATGAGACCGAAGTCTTGAAGCCTATATCATCTTCCATTTTCAGGAATTCTGAGCTGTGTTTCTCTAATTTTTGAAAGTAGAACCTATCTAAGAATTCTCTGTCTTGACCAAACACTATGGAGCAGTGACAAGAGCCCTGGACCATGCAGTGAAGACCTGGGCTCCCAGCTTTTGTAGGCTATTAACACACAGTTCCTAGAGAAGGCAATGGCACTCCACTCCAGTACTCTTGCCTGGAAAATCCCATGGATGGAGGAGCCTGGTAGGCTGCAGTCCGTGGGGTGGGGTCACTAAAAGTCAGACACCACTGAGCAACTTCACTTTCACTTTTCGCTTTCATGCATTGGAGAAGGAAATGGCAGCCCACTCCAGTGTTCTTGCCTGGAGAATCCCAGGGACAGGGGAGCCTGGTGGGCTGCCATCTATGGGTTCCACAGAGTCGGAAACGATTGAAGCAACTTGGCAGAAGCAGCAGCAACACACATTTCCACCATGATATGTCCCCTATTTGGATGACTGTTTGCTTGTGAACCTAAGAGGATTCAGTCAGGTTACAAACTGGTAGGTGGGCAGAAAGCGCAGCCTGAAGGTGTATATTATTTGGCTTGCAAGGTAACATTAGAATTTTTAAAAATTGGTTCCCAATAGTTAAGCATTAGGAAAGTGAAAGAAAGTGAAAGTGAAGTCACTCAGTTTTGTCTGACTCTTTGCGACCCCTGGACTGTAGCCCACCAGGCTCCTCCGTCCATGGGATTCTCCAGGCAAGAATACTGGAGTGGGTTGCCATTTCCTTCTCCAGGGAATCTTCCTGACTCAGGGATTGAACCCAGGTAAATATTAGGAATTTTACATTAAAAAATCTGACAGCTCTTGAAAAGTCTGACAACACTAGGTATGTGTTCCGTTAAGGCAACAATTGGCTTTTCTCTCCAGACTTGACTTATGTTCTCTAGTTTACATAGATCCCACCCCTTCCCCCAGGTTAGCCATTCATTTGCATTACCTTTATTGGCATTTGAGATGCTGAGTCTAAATGATTATAATGGTCCCTCTGCCCCAACACACAGTGACTTGAAACAATCACTGTTTATGATATCTTGTAATTTTGTGGGTTGGGAATTTCGACGGACATGTCTCCTGCTTCATTTGGTGTCAGCCAAAATCGCTTATCGCTATTCATAGGGTGACTGAGCTGGTATGGAGAGTCCATGATGACTCCAGGCAAACATCTAGTGTCTTGGCAGGCATGGCTGGAAGTCTAGGCTTTCCCACGTCTGTCACTGGAAGCACCTTTTTGTGGTTTCCCCAGCACAGCATGGGATCAAGGTAGGAGGACTCATGTGGTGACTCAGGGATCCCAGGGTGAACAATTCAGAAGTCCCAAGCAGAAGCCGAAGCACCTCTTGCGACCTAGTCACTTTTGCTACATACTGTCAGTCAAGCAAGTCACTAAGACCATCCTGGTCATGGAGATAGAAATTAAACTCAATAGGAAGTGTAGAAAATAATTTATAGCGTCTTTAATCTACATGCATATTATTAAAATTCTGCTCTCCTGAATTAGAAAATACAGATTAGGACAAACAAATGTATCTTATAGTAATTCACTACATTTCACAAACATGATACCTCTGATCCCTGAAGCAAAAAGATAGGTTAGTATAGGAGGTACGTGCCCACTTCCCTTTCAGATGTTCCCCATGGCGTTCAATATCACACAGAACACTTTAGAATATAAGGAATTGCACTCCAAGCTTTTGTAAGAAAAAGATGAAATTATTGATTCCAATAAAAGAAATGCGTACGTGAATATGAATGACAGTATAAATGTGTTTTTGTTCATTCTTCTATTTGATTTTAAATGCAGCAACATAAAGCATTAATTATAAAACTGAGTCAAAGTCTTACAGTGCATAAAAGTGCAATTTATATAATAAAAATAGCATGAAGGAGGACAGGGGAATTGTGCTTTATTTGAAGCAAAGTTCCTGTATACTATTACCATTAAGTTAGCATTTATAAGAATTAGACTCTTTTAAGTTAAAATGCTAATTGCAATCCCCAGAGCAACCACTAAGAAAAATAACTTAAAATATGTGGCAAAGAAAAGACATGGGAAGTAAAATAGTAAATAGAAAATGTGTATTTCACACAAAATAAATCATTAATGGAGAAATGAAAGAACACAGATGGCACGAGCTATACAAAAAACAAAATATAAAGTTGCAGATGTAAATTCTACTTTATTGGTAAGTACATTAAATATAAATGGATTAAACACTCCAATTAAAAGGTAGAGAGATTAACAGAGCAGATTTAAAAAAAAAAAAAAAAACATGATTCAACTATGTATTGTCTGCAAGGGCCACAGCTTAGGTTCAAAGGTACAATTAGATGGCAAGTAAAAGAATGAAAAATAAGTGCTTGGCTCATGTATCCAAAAAGGCTCATGTAGACTCTACACCAAGCTCAGCTAGTTCTGAGAGTTCGAATGATGTGGTCAGGACTCAGTCTCACTCATTTAACTTCCTTCCGTGTAAATTCCATTTTTGAGTCATTCAGCTTCCCCTGATTGCCCCTTCCTGAAGATTCTGGCCTAGCAACTCCAGTGGCAAGTTACCTTATCTTTCTCTATTATAACAGTAAACTTCCCAGTTTGAATTCCACTGGCCTGCTTGGATTAAAAGTCCACACCTAAGCCAGTTTCCATGATCAAGCATGTGTCATATCTGGATTCAGAGGCAGTTTGGCTTAGCCTCTCCTGAACAATATACCTGATAAGGGGTGCTTCAACGATGAAGTCCAGGAGGCTATAACCAGAATAAGGGAGAGTGAACTATCAGTTGGGCACTAAACAGTAAGTGCCTACCACACATGCTTTGGGTCAACTGGAGTTGGAGGGATGTTCTTTGACTATGGAAAGGAGCAAAGCTAAGTAAACTGAAGAGTTTAAACTATGCCTTCATGTTCACGTTTTAATTGTACAAAAGAGTTTCTCCATTAATTTAAAGAGTCTTTTCAGTGGCCTTGATGTATAGAACATACTTGAGTGGAGTTCTAAGAAAATGGGAAAAGGGAAGAAGGAATCTCATATTTTGAAGCATAGGCTCTATACCAGGACCTTTTACATACTTAATCATACTCAAGCTATGTGACACTCTCCTGAAAGTGAAAGTGTTAGCTTTTCAGTCCTGTCTGACTCTTTGTGACCCCATGGACTGTAGCCTGCCAGGCTCCTCTGTCCATGGAATTCTCCAGGCAAGAATATCGAAGTGGACTGCCATGCCCTCCTCCAGGGGATCTTCCTGATGCATGTATCAAACCCAGGTCTGCTGCACTGCAGGCAGATTCTTTACTCTCTGAACCACCAGGGAAGCCCAAACTAGATGGAATTCTCAGCCTTTTGAAGATGAGGAAACCGGGGAGAAGGATATCATTAATTTGGTCAATGTGCCCATTTGTCAAGTGGTAGGGTCTGGATTTGGGCTTCCCAGGTGGTGCTGCTTGTAAAGAACCCTCCTACCAATGCAAGAGATACAAGAGACTTGAGTTTGATCCCTGGGTCGGGAAGATCTCCTGGAGGAGAGAATGGCAACTCTCTCCAGTATTCTTGCCTGAAGAACCCCATGGACAGAGAAATCTGGCGAGCCACAGTCCATGGGGTCACAAAGAGTCGGACATGACTGAAGTGACTTAGCATGCACGCAGGGTGGGGATTGCCATCAAAGTCAACCTGGCCTCAGAGCCTGGAATTCTTTTCTCCATACTTCATTGTCTGCACCATATTGTGCGGCATGCCTCAGCTCTGTGTCTTCCTGCATGTTCCATGTTCAAGTGAGAACTAGAAAGAAGGCACAGATGTGCCTGGGGAGAGTTTGGCTTCACTGCAAACCTGGGTTTAAACAGTAGGATTATAGCTAAAGCAGCATAATTAAAGATTGGGCACCAGTGAATCACAAAGTCGTGATTTCTAGTCTTTCACTTTACTGGGAAATTAATTTACCAGAAGTGTCTGGTTACTGGTTTGTGTATAACCTGTGCATTCATATTCTGCGTGTCCAGACATCTTTGAAGTTAGGCACTGGCAGCAGTTTGCAAGATGGTCTCCTCATGGCGTGGCTCATGCTTCTTGCTTTTATTTGTCTCGTGGTTCCAGCTCATATCACATCAAAGCTTCAGTCTTTGGCTTCATCTAGTTATCAGGGATGAATTGTGATGAAAACTGGGATTGTCACAGTTACTTTTTATTTCTCTTTCCATCCTTCTGCCTTCTCTTTGGCAAAGGTGGATAACCAACGTTGAAATCAGATAGTTCCCTTCATCCAGATCTTTTCTTGAAAGCACTTCTCTCATTTTTGAAGGATTAAGGCAACAATTCCTGAAATATGTTCTGCTGAACACAATTACCAAAAATCTCAGCCATAAAAAGTGGGGTGATGTTATCAGATTATGGAGGGCTGTGTGTCAGGTAGACCAAAAGAGAAAACACCCACTACGTTCTCTATGAATTTATAAAGTGATGCAATAGATCTTTTGTACCAAAATTATTTGGCCAGCAGTTCAAGGACAGCAATTGTCTGAATGTAAAATGTAGCACTTCCATTTATCAGGAGTGAAAATTCAGTCCCCACCCATGGCTAGTGAAAACTGAAAATCAGAAACTTGGCTTTCTAGGAGACATGAAACCTCTCTCACTTGTTTCCATTGCATCCCATTTTTTTCCTGTGAAATGAAAGGTTATTTTGCTAGCAGAAAACTGTTATTGTTGCTGAATTTGCTAAGAAAATTGGGCAGTTTATCAGTGAAGATGGCAACAGCAAATATACAGGGTTGCCAGAGACATTATTTTGCTATCCTCAGCAGCATTAACAAGTTAAAAAGAATTCTAGGTTCCAGGATAGTAATAATGAATTTTGTTCTCCTAGGAAGAAATGTAGGTGGTGGGTTACGTTTTCTCCCTGAGCTTGTCCTGGTGGACACCAGGGTTTTCCGGACAATAGGTCATAATGTCAGATTTTTATTAGCATTAGTAATGAGTTGCTTGGAAAAAAGCTCTGACTCTTAGATGACAAATCTCCCTGGATGATTTGGGACTAAGAGTCAGGATTGAGTGACTGTTTGCTCTCTCCTTTCTGAATTAGCTCTTCTTTATCAGTATTCTGTGTGGGTTTTTGGCTTTGAATAATGTCTTGTTTTGTAAAACACCAGGAAATGGTGAATGATTGAGAGCAAAATGGATGCTATTACATTGATATAGCCAACACTATTTGGAGGGGATAAGTGACTGCCTGGTGATAATGTTGAACAGCAAAGTTACCATTGTTGAGCATTTCATAGGAACAGGTTCTTTTTAAAGCCATGTGCTTACATGTTTCATAAACAGTGGTGCTTGAGAAATGTCCTTTGAGGTACAATGAATAGAATTAGAACGAATGCTGAGTTAAGACAGATAGCCCAGTTTGAAAGTCCCATTATGAAAAAGAGGAAATATAGATACAGGCAGAATACTATGTCAGCAAAATGGATGAAACACAAAACAGCCTCCTCAGAAGAGGTGTGTCCATGGTCCCCTCTGTAAATACTTAGTTCTTGATGACAGCAACAAAATAATTGAGAAAGGTAGAAAGAAGTGTGGCCATGGAAATAGGCCAGGGTACAAGGAAGAAGAGAAAAAGAAGGAAACCAGCAATTTTCCTACACCAGAGCACAGAGAGGTGATGTATCAAACCTACCATTGGACCATCCAGACGTGCCAATCAGAGTGGGCAATTTTCTTAGAGAAAATGTTGGACTGAGTCTCAGTTTGTTTATTTAGGTAGAAGAACCATATTAGCCAATAGTTTTCAGCTCTATTCTGAGAGGAGAGAGAATGTTTTGTTGTGTTCTGTTTTTCTTAGAAAGTCTACATGGACTAGACTTTACTTTCATAGGCAAAGGAAGTTATGGTCTTCCCAGGTGGCTCAGTGGTAAAGAATCCACCTGCCAATGCAGGAGATGCAAGGGAGATGTGGGTTTGATCCCTGAGTCAGGAAGCTCCCCTGGAGGAGGAAATGGCAACCCACTCCAGTATTGTTGCCTGGAAAACTGCATGGACAGAGGAGCCTGGCAGTACACAGTTGTGGGCTTGAAGAGATGGACATGACTGAGCATACACACAGCACCATGGATAGTGAGGGAAAGCTATTTTCTGGAGTTCCTTAGTGCTCCTCTATTGTAGCACCATCCGCTAAATCTAAGGGGGCTCTCACCTCCTGTTATATATGTTCTGTGTGGTCTGTACTCACACAGAATAAGGATGGCTTGTAAAACTGAAAAAAAGTATTGCATGAATGATAGAGTGTGACTTTTGAGATTAGGTCATAAAAGACATTATATGGCTTCCCTGGTGGCTCAGTGATGAAGAATCTGCCCGCCCATGCCAAAGACATGGGTTCGATCCCTGATCCGAGAAGATCCCATGTGCTCCAGAGCAACTAAGCCCCTGAACCACAACTACTGAGCCCACATGCCGCAATCACTGAAGCCCGTGTGCCCCAGAGCCTGTGCTCGGCAGCAACAGAAGCCACTGCAGTGAGAAATCCAGGCACCATAACCAGAGAGTGACCCCCCCCCTCTCTACAACTGGAGAAAAGCCTGTGCAACATGAAGACTGCTGCTGCTGCTGCTGCTGCTGCTGCTGCTGCTGCTGCTGCCAAGTCACTTCAGTCGTGTCCAACTCTGTGTGACCCCATAGACAGCAGCCCACCAGGCTCCTCTGTCTCTGAGATTCTCCAGGAAAGAATACTGAAGTGGGGTGCCATTTCCTTCTCCACAACGAAGACTCAACATAGCCAAAATATATAAATAACATTATTTAAAAAAAAAAAATTGTGGTTTGCATTTTGCTCTCCTGGATCATTTGTTCTGGAAGAAGCCAGTTGCCATGTTGTGAGGACGTTCAAGCAGCCCTTTGGAGAGGCCCATGTGCTGGGGTGCGGAGGCCTGCCACCAACAGCCATGTATATGAGCCATCTTGGAAGTGGATCCTCCGTGTCCAGTCTACCTTTAGGATGACTGCAACCCCAGCCAACATCATAACAGTAAACTTATGGCAGATTCCAAGTCAGAGTTCCTTAGCTAAGCCACTTCCAAATCCCTGACTCACAGGAGTTGCAAGCTAATAATTTTTGTTTGTTTGTCTCCAGCCATTGAATTTTAGAGTAATTTGCTATGTAGCAAGAGCTAGCTAATACAACCGACTCTAATTCTTGATTTGGGATTTGCTTCTGTAATTATAATTGAAAAGTATATCAAGCTTTTATATGAAAAGATAATAGAACAAGCAACATAAATTTAAGTATAAATGGAATAAAATTCCATTCCCTAATATATTACCCTACACAGCAAGAGCCAGATAAAACAGTATCGTATGTGTGTAATCTCATCTGGAGGTCTAAACTACATCACATATAAGGTCTAATAGGGCATTGCATAGACTTCAGTTTTTGCTCTGAATGAGACGGAAAAGCCATTGGAGGGTCTTGAGCAGAGAAGAGACATAATAGAACTGATGTGTCCAGGAGACAAGACTATGTAATAGGCTACTGTGTATTCAAATGTGTGCCAGGGCTCTCTGCCTCTGCCCTCTAGGTGTTCCCAGGCTCACTTACATTCAACCCCACCAGGAAAACTATCACTCCTCCTCTCCCTTTGGACTGTATCTTAAGGTTTATCCTCAATAGATAGATAGGGGGAGAGTCAGAACATTCTGCTTAACTGAAAATTTTCAGAAAAGCTATAACCATCCTGTTTTTAGGCTCTGAGACTGCCTAACTTAGCCTGAAGACCCATTAGAAATGTTACAGCACATACTCTCAGAAGGTTTAGGAACTGTATCAGTCAGTTATGCGTGTGTGTTTGTGCTTAATACAAAAAAAGTTTCCTTCTTGATCCTGCTACATGTCCAATACAGTGTGGAGGAGTTTCTGCTTATTGTAATCACTCTGGTTCCTGAGCTAATGGAGGTTCTAGCATCCTATGATTCCACTAACATGAGGCTTCTGGTCTGTTACAGCAGAGGAAAGATGGCTGGAATTAAATGCTTTGGCCTAGGAGTGGCACTTGGCATTTCTCCTTACATATCATTAGCCAAAGCTAGTCACATCCTCCTCCAGGAGGCACCATCCTCCAGGAGGTAAGGAAGCATTATTGTACCCATGCCTAGAAGTAGAAGAAAACAGAATATTGACAAGTATCAGTAATGCCTACAACAAGGAAGCTTCTTTTTTCTTCTTCTTCTTCTTTATAATTTAATGAGAAGAATAAGAAGAAAGTTGGGAACCACAGTTTGAGTCCCTGAGATCTTTGTCTCTCAAGGAGACAGAAATAAAGTGAGGTGAGTCCTAGACTGGTTTATCTTCTTCTCAGTGAATTAACACTTACTCACTAAGGAACTATGTATATACAAGATACTATGCTGGGTGCTGTAGAAGAGATAAAAGTCAATCAGGTATGGTCCTTCCCTTAAGGGAAGCAGATGGTCTCTTTGTTTTAACATAATTATAAGAGTAAATTGTCTGGAATAATCATCATTTAATACGTTCCAGAGATAAATACACTTTCCAAATTCCTAACATCATTTTTCCTGAAGTAGATGGGAGTGAGTGATAATTCAATTAATTGGCAGTTTAGGCTTCTCTGAATTCTTTTCTATGAGCATGGTCCAGGAATCTGGGACATGCACCTTGATTAGACGTGAAATGTTGTCCACAACCAAGGTTGCCAGATAAAGCACAGGATACCTAATTAAATTAGAATATCAGATGAACAAATAATAATTTGTAGCATAAGCATATGTCATGCAATATTTGGGACATACCTCTACTAAAAAGTTTCTGATTTTTATCTGAAATTCAAGTGCAACTGGACATCCTTATTTTATTTTCTAAATCTAGCAATCTTATTTATTTAACTTTTTATTTTATATTGGAGTGGAGTCAATTAGAAATTTATGATATTTTCAGGTGCATAACAGAGTGACTCAACCATACATATACATGTATCCATTCTCCCCCAAACTCCCCTCCTATCCAAGCTGCCAAATAACATTGAACAGAGTTCCCTGTGCTATACAGTAAGTCCTTGTTGGTTATCCATTTTAAAATATAACAGTGTTTACAAGTTTATCCCAAACTCCCTGCCTCCTGCCCCAGTTCCACCACCACCACCCCTGGTAACCATAAGTTTATTATCAAAGTCATGAGTCTGCTATATAAATGAGTTCATTTGTGTAATTTCTTTTTAGATTCTGCTTATAAGGGATATTTTACAATTTTTCTCTTTCTCTGTCTTACTAACTTCTCTTAGTATGACCATCTCTAGGTCCATCCTTATTGCTACAAATGACATCATTTCTTTCTTGATAATGGCTGAATAATATTCCATTGTATATATGTACCACATCTTCTTTATCCATTTCTCTGCTGATGAACATTTAGGTCTGGCAACCCTATCTTAAAAATCCTTTATCATCATGGAAGCCCCAACAACCTTCAGCCTCATTCTGTATCACTTCCCTTGCTACCACCACACCACTGTGCCACACCAGACACACTGACCTCATTTCTGTTCCTTTAACACACCTGGCATGAGCTGACCTGAGGGGCTTTGCATATGTTTCCCTCTGCCCATTTCTTTGAGAGGCTGACTCCTCCTCTTCTTTCTCCTCCTCAGTTCAAATGCTGCTACTCCAGAGAGACTCCTCTGATCAGATGATGTAAAGTTTAACCCTCTTGCCTTGCCTTCAGTCTTTATCACATCACTGAATTTTTAGTAGTTATGACTCTTTGCAGTTATCCTAGTTTCATTGCATGTGTGCGTCTATCTTCACTATAATGTACCCTCCCTGGGAACAGGGGCCATGTCTGTTTCGTTCTTCACTATATTCTGCCATTGCAACAGGGCGATAAGCATGGACTACAGGTGAGCAATAAGCATCTATGAATTAAATTATGCTTTGATTTGCTCTAGGCGCCTGTTTGCTTGTTTTCTGATGTACTTGGACTAGGAGAGGGGGTGGAAAAGGAAATGGCAACCCACTCCAGTATTCTTGCTTGGGAAACCCCATGGACAGAGGAGCCTGGCCGGCTACAGTTCATGGGGTCACAGAATCGGACATGACTTGGTGACTAAAGCAACAACAGGGGAGGGGAAGCCTAAAAAGAGGGGAATTAGGAAACCAAATGATGTAATTTATGTTAAGGATAAACGTGGTAAAAAAAAAAAATGAGTGGATCAGTGAATTAAGGGCCAACTGGGATGCTAAGTGAGATAGGTTCTACTTTCATTGAAGTAATTAGGAAAAGCATCTCTGATGAAGAGATTTGAGCTGAGTTCTCTATATGAAAAGAAAGAAGCCACACAGGGAGGAATATTCAGAGCATAGTGGTAATTAGAGGGTTCCTAAGGCAAGAACAGCCTTGTTTGAGGAGTAGACAGTGGATCAGCATGGCTAGAATGACATCAGTCAGAAGCAGCCAGTGAGAGAGGTTGGGCAGAGGACAGCCAGGGAAGGTTGGGTTTGATTTCAGTTTTACCTCAAATACAAGAGTAATACATTAGAGAACTTTAATGAAGGGAGTAATATGTTCCTCAAGAAGATCACCTTGGTAGCTGGAATGAAAACAGTTCAGTTCAGTCACTCAGTCATGTCCAACTCTTTGTGACTCCATGGACTACAGAAAGCCAGGCTTCCCTGTCCATCACCAACTCCCGGAGCCTACTCAAACTCATGTCCATTGAGTAGTGATGCCATCCAACTGTCTCATCCTCTCTCATCCCCTTCTCCTCTCACCTTCAATCTTTCCCAGCATCAAGGTCTTCTCCAATGAGTCAGTTCTTTGCATCAAGTGGCCAAAGTATGGAGCTTCAGCTTCAGCATCAGTCCTTCCAATGAATATTCAATACTGATTTCCTTTAGGATGGACTGGTTTGATCTCTTTGCAGCCCAAGGGATTCTCAAGAGTCTTCTCTGACACCACAGTTCAAAGCATCAGTTCTTTGGCACTCAGTTTTCTCACATCCATATGTGACCACTGGGAAAA
>SJYC01036347.1:0-10506 GCA_006408675.1 Madoqua kirkii | reverse complement strand
TTTAAAAAAAAAAAAATACACTGAACGTCAAATATGTGCCAGGATCTATGATGGTCATTATATATACATCACAATTCTTCTGATGAGATCAGTAGTTTTTCAGAATGCACAGCTCTGTCTACACAGCTGTCACTCTGGCCTATGACCTCATGAGAAAACCTCACACAGCTGTTACTGAAGCTTGTGAAGAGCCAAAATGTAGAGAGCTATGAAAACAGTTGGATGTTGTACCTCTTTATGTGGGAAGGGAGAGTGAGTGAGAGGCTTAGAAGATCTGTAGAGACTTCTGAGTGGGCTGGCAAAGCACAGTTCTATTCCTGGATTAGAAAGATCACCTGGAGAAGGGATAGACTGCACACTCCAGTATTCATGGGTTTCCCAGGTGGCTCAGACAGTAAAGAATCTGCCTACAATGCAGGAGACCTGCGTTCTATCCTTGGGTTGGGAAGTTACCCTGGAGAAGGGCATGGAACCCACTCCAGTATTCTTGCCTGGAAAATCCCCATGGACAGAGGTGCCTGGCAGGCTACAGTCCATGGGGTCACAGAGTCAGACATGACTGAGCAACTAAGCACACAGCACACACATGGGTTTGACTAGATTAGGGGCTTGGAGATAATCAAATAGAGCAGTTTGGGGTTCTTTTAGAGATCATATACATGTAACCATTTGATTTTTATAATGAGGGAATAGCATTCTTATCCTGAATATTATAGGTATCAGATAATTCGGCACAGACCATGACAGCACACACATGGGTTTGACTAGATTAGGGGCTTGGAGATAATCAAATAGAGCAGTTTGGGGTTCTTTTAGAGATCATATACATGTAACCATTTGATTTTTATAATGAGGGAATAGCATTCTTATCCTGAATATTATAGGTATCAGATAATTCGGCACAGACCATGTACTGCTAATGGCATTCATTGTTTTTTTCTCTGGTTGAGAAAATATATCAGTTCTGTTTTTATCACTTGAAATGACTTCAGAAATGGCTGTTTATCAGAAAACAGATCATGAATTTTCAAAAGCATCTTTCCATTTCATACTTCCTGGTCCACTGGAGTCTGACTGAGAACCTAGGGATGGGCTTAGTAGGCGCATTTCTGCTGCAGCATTGCCTCAGCCTCTCAACCTACCAGCATGCCCCCTAGGTAGCCCTTGACCTCTTCTCACTTTCACTGACTAATTAAGAAGTACTGCTGGCATTCAAGCTTTTGTACTTTAAATTGAGCAGATGAAATGTGAAGCTTCTCTAAGGAATCACTGGCAATATAATTAATAGGCAATGATAAAATGAAAGTAATTTTAGAGTATCAGAAAAATAAATTTAGGAGTCTGGGGTAAAGGTAGACAGACAAGAGAAAAGACTTCCTGGACCTGAATATAGAACACAGTGTCAATGAGAAGACTTGAATGTTCACACATTTTTTTTTTTTAATGGACATCAACCACTCACAGTCAAACTGCAAACATTGCTTTTCTCGTGGCTCACAAGGTATTTTACAATAAGGGGTAGCTCTGTTTTTTTGTTTGTTTGTTTGTTTGTTTTCCCCTTTGGTTACTGAAAAGCTTAATATATTTGTAAAGAAAATTAAAAATGTTACTGCTTTACTATTATTTTTAAGGATTTTATTTGTCATACAATTGAAATAAAGATATGAATATCAATATCTAGATATAAAATTTACAAAATGCCAAGTTTTAACCTATCACTGTATGGAGTTGTCAGTCTTCCAGGAATGCATGCACCCTCTATTTCTCTGGTGCTTTCCTCATCATTTCATGAGATTTTATATATTTTTAAAATATCAGTTGCCTAGTAGGGAAATTAGATATTTTTTGAGTTGGGTAGATTGATAACAACTTAATAGCAATGAATATTTATTGGATATTTACTGTCAGTGAATATTGCTCCTTTGAAGAAAAGGTATGACCAACCTAGACAGAATATTAAAAAGCAGAGACACTAGTTTGTTGACAAATGTCCATCTAGTCAAAGCTATGGTTTTTCTAGTAGTTTTATATAGATGTGAGAGTTGGACTATAATGAAATCTGAGTGCTGAAGAATTGATGCTTTTGAGCTGCAGTGTTTGAGAAGACCCTTGAAAGTCCCTTGGACTGCAAGGAGATCAAATCAGTCCATTCTAAAGGAAATCAGTCCTGAATATTCGTTGGAAGGACTGATGTTAAAGCTGAAACTCCAAAACTTTGGCCACCTGATGCAAAGAATTGATTCACTGGAAAAGATCCTGGGAGAGACTGAAGGCAAGAGAAGAAGGGGATGGCAGAGGATGAGATGGTTGGATGGCATCACTGACTCAGTGGACATGAGTTTGAGCAAACTCCAGGAGTTGGTGATGGACAGGGAGGCCTGGTGTGCTGCGGTTCATGGAGTCGCAAAGAGTTGGAAATGACTGACTGACTGAACTGACTGAAGGCTGTAATTTCTAGGTCATTAACATGAATTAGATCACTTCCTCCAAAAATGGCCCAAAGAATTAACTATTAACAGCTTTCTGTTATAGATGGAAACCTATAGTAAAGAGATTGCTTTTCTTTGGTGGTGCTTTCTACACTTCCCCAAATACATTTTGGGCTTCCCTCATAGCTCAGTTGGTAAAGAATCTGCCTGCAATGCAGGAGATCAGGTTCGATCCTTTGTTTGTGAAAATCCCCTGAAGAAGGAAATGGCAACCCACTCCAGTATTCTTGCCTGGAGAATCCCATGGACAGAGGAACCTGACAGGTTACATACAGTTCATGGGGTCGCAAGAGTTGGACACAACATAGCAACTAAACCAACACTAGCACAAATGCATTTTAATTTCAAAAGTTTTGTTGACATTTCTCATCCTTTGTTACTTTATTATTCACTCTGTTGTTGTCTATATTTTTTTTGTCTTTAATTCAACTGAGACCATCATTGAAGACTTTTAGTAAAGAGCAGAGATAAATACTTGTACCACCATGCCTAACAGGAAATCCCCAAGACATTTTTCCACACGAGAAAAATCATATAAAATATGTTTTACTTTTTTGCTGTCCAACAATCATTATTGATGTTGATAGCACAAAGAAGAAACCTAATGTAATTCTCCTGGTCCCCAAAGGAGCAGAAGTCAAGTGGGATTACACATTCAAGAGATGTACTAGGAGAAAGACTTAGGAGGCAAAAGATGCAAGGACCCTGGGACATCTGAGGAAGGTGTAAATACTTAATGCAGGATTGACCCTTCTGAAGGAGAGAGCGGTGGACGGGTGAGTAGGAAAATCCTAGACTGCCATGCAGTTCTAAAAGAAGTTTGGCAAGGCTGGTGGAGATTTCTTGAGCCACAGTTGTCCTTCCAGAACAGTACTTATTTCCTAGGAATAGGCATGATTTACTATCACTGCTGTTTCCAGACATGGGCTGAAAACAGTCAGTGAGCACTGCCTGGTGCAAACATCATGATGAATTTCGGAGTGCAGTGGTTTCTATCACAGCTCCTGCAGTTAGAGGTCTGAGTGGTACGTTTCCATGGCCACTATAGTCAACAGTGATTATAAATCTGCTGCTGCTAAGTCGCTTCAGCCGTGTCCGACTCTGTGTGATCCCATAGACGGCAGCCCACCAGGCTCCCCCCATCCCTGGGATTCTCCAGGCAAGAACACTGGAGTGGGTTGCTATTTCCTTCTCCAATGATTACAAATCTAGGTTAAATATATACTTATTTTCTCCATATAGAAATCTTGCACATAACTCATGAATCAAGAAGACACTAGTTAATGGGATAACTTGTTGCTTTTCTTTTAGACATGGCTTTATAAGGAGGCAATGAATGTGAATTTTTAAAGAATTTATACCAGGCTCCTTAGTAACCAGGGGAAACAAAAGTTTTGCTTTCCACTGACAGATGAATTGATAAATAAGATGTAGGATACTTAAGCAATGGAATATTATTCAATCATAAGAAAGAATGAAATGATGCTATTTAGGAATATGGATGGATTTGGAGATTATCATACTAAGTGAGGTAAGCCAGTCAGAGAGAAATACCATATGGCGATATAAACAGACTCATGATTATGATTTATTCTTGTGTGGTAGCTTCTTTTTAGATATGCTTATTTACCATTACCATGCCTGACTTCCCAGTTACTCTGGATCAATGGAGAATATTTTCACTCTATTCTTTCCCATCACCCCTTGCCACTTAAAATTTAAAAGAATTTCATACAAGTTTTCTTGTTTTCCCTTTACCCTTTCCTGACTTGTTCCTGTAGTTTTATTTTTTCTTTCAACTATTTGAAAATTATTCCTTTGCTTTTCTTAGTGGACAACTTTAATTTCTTATTAGTTTTAATGTATCTATCACTATTTCAACTCTTCTTTTTCAGATTAAGAATGATTATTTAATATTTCTTTATTCCCTAGCAAATTCCATGTTTCATTTTGCATTATTAATTCATTATTTTTTATTAAACTTTGTGCCAAGCTTCACAACGCCTCTGCCTTCATCTCATCTGGATTCTAATATGAAAAGAGAGACTACCTACATGTATTAAATAAAGTGCTGCAAATTGTTATGTCTAAGGAAGGAAACAAATAATGAAGTTTGATAAAGTAAGTAGGGCAAATTTAGATAAGTTGTCATACTTGTATTTGTTCAAATGTGTTAAAAATAACTTTTAACACACTGGATACCACTGGCATACGAATTCTATTTTTAACCCCTATTCCAAGTACATCATAAATCCAAGTTTAATAAGTACATTTTCAAGTTGATCTTTTATATGTATTTTGGTTTCATCTACTATCTGTTTAATTTGGATGACTGGCACCATTACTAAAAATATATGTCAACCCTCAAGATTTGTTAATTATATTTAGCTTCTGTCATATTGGGTAGTAATTCCCAAATGCAATGTGTTAAAAATAACTTTAACACACTGGATACCACTGGCATACGAATTCTATTTTTAACCCCTATTCCAAGTACATCATAAATCCAAGTTTAATAAGTACATTTTCAAGTTGATCTTTTATATGTATTTTGGTTTCATCTACTATCTGTTTAATTTGGATGACTGGCACCATTACTAAAAATATATGTCAACCCTCAAGATTTGTTAATTATATTTAGCTTCTGTCATATTGGGTAGTAATTCCCAAATGCAGGAAAAATGGCTGGAGCTACACTGGTGGGCACATTCTCATTGGTGTCTATGGTCAGTTGAAACTCTCTTGTGGGCATCCCAGCTACGATGCCCTGTAGTGACTAAGATAAATTTGGCAGCAATGCATGCTGAGGCCTGTTTTGGAGAAACTAGGTTTAAATGTCTATCTATTTCTTTTGTGCCCAGCAGGAAATAGGTGTATTATCTCTTCAGGTTTAACCACAGATCAGTACTACAGCCTTCTATGAGATGATGACTGGAGTAACCAAAAGGTCATCATAATTTACATCATATCAGCTGCATTTACTATAAATACTAAACAATATGACTAGCGAAGAGGATAAAATACGAAGAGCCCTAATCTGAAGTTTTTTTCCAAAGAGATTTTTTAAATTTCTTATAGGATAGAAGCCTACTTATTTTTAATGAAATGATTTAATGGAAAATATGGAAAGACCTAGGCTAGGAATCAAATGGTTTGGATCATTAATCTGCTACTTAGTAGCTGTGTAATAATGGGCAACAGAACTGAAGCTATGTATTCAATTGCAAACTGTGGCTAAGAGTATCGACATCACAAAAGTGTTTTAAAAGGAAATATTATAACACCTATGAGGGCATCCCCCATGAGTTTTCTCATATGATGGGTTTCATTACCTTTTCCCCCACAAACCTCTTATTAAATGTGAGGGATTTCCTCACGTGGCTCAGACAGTAAAGCACCTGCCCGCAATGTGGGGGATGGGGTTTGATCCCCCGGTCAGGAAGGTCCCCTGGAGAAGGAAAAGGCAACCAATTCCAGTACTCTTGCCTAGAAAATTCCATAGATGGAGGAGCCTGGTGGGCTACCATCCATGAGGTGACAAAGAGTCGAACACAACTGAGTGAATTCACTTCCTTATTAAACAACTCCATGACTTCGGGTGAAAAACTGAAATTTCTGCTCTCAGTTTTCCCATTTAAAATAAAAGAATGAGTTGAATCATCTTCTGACTTTTCTGCTTTGGAGTTCTTAGTTGTGATAAGGATAAACTTCTGTCAGAGTTCATGCTAGGTAAGGGAACTGTTTCATGAAGTATTCAATGCATCATCCTGTCACTATGTCAATAGAAGATGACACTTAAAATAATGTTCCACTTAGAGGAAAATTGGTAAACAGCAGTTGTACTGTATTGGGACTGCACTGTATTATTTCTTTAAAAAAAGAAAAGTAGGCAATGGTGGTTCAGATGGCAAAAAATCTGCCTGCAATGCAGGAGACCTGGGTTCAATCCCTGGGTCAGGAAGATCCCCTGGAGAAGGAAATGGCAACCCAATCTAGTATTCTTGCCTGGAGAATTGGATGGACAGAGGAGCCTTGTAGGCTACAGTCCATAAGGTTGCAAAGAGTTGGAGACAACTGAGTGACTTTCAATTCAATACTTAATTCATGAGTTTAAAATAACTGTAAGTTTTTCTGGTTTCATTTAAGAAAAAAACAGCAGCATGGAAACCACATGTTCTATTGGGTTGAATGGAAACACTCAGCTGGATGAGTGTTGCTTACCCTTTTAGAGCAGATCTACTATAATTTTTCATTAGTCACATCAGTTCCTACCATGTCTTCAGACTTCACTCTTTTATATTATCCACCCAGATACTAGAGGCTTTTGAATTTTTGTTTCCCAGACTAGAGATTTAGAGAAAAGACCTAAAAAATTCTTCTGACTCTAAATTTCCATGCTTCATAAGGACTTTTAAAATGCAGCTTGTGACAATATCTTCAAATGATTAATTATTTTTTGGAAGGGTTAACATAACAAATGATTAATTATTATAAAACATTGGAGTTCTTAAAAACAGTGTGTGCTTATCTGTAACTTGATTGTATGAAGATGATTTTATAATTTATTTCAAAATGTATAAAATTTTATGTCAGTTGAAAAAAACCACTGATACCTGATAGTTAAATAGCCCAAATGAAAGTGGGACATTTTTCCTCAAGTGTAGAACCTGAAAACATAAACTTACGAAGTGAAAGAAAACATACCATATAGTTTTTGAATTTCCACATACCCACAAATGTACTTCTCTAAATTTCCTAACTGTAATTTTAGATATAGTGTTATTTATATGTTTCAAACTTACATACAGGTGAAATTTTCTATATGCAGGGTTTTCAATCTCTAGGAATTCTTTTTCAAATCTCCATTATAAATCATATAACTAGTCATTCATCTAGAAAAATCTGTAAAAGTTTACACTGTGTGGGAGGTCTGTAAATTATACCTGGTATAGCTAATTAGTCTGTCGAAATGAGGGATTCAAATGCTGTATTCCTTTGGATTAATTCTTCTGGATGAAAGGACTTTGATCTTTTGAGCAAATTTCTAGAGGGAAGATATTTAACAAAAATAAAATATTTTAAAGAACAAGGATAATATGTAGCAAATAGTGGGAAGTCTAGTAGATCAATAGCATATGTAAAAAAAAAATTATCCAGCTACTTTCAAGTTTTACCAATTTTCTAAATTTAACAAAGATTGTCTCTTATTCACAATTTCATTTCATTAAACTTCATTTCCATATTAATTTATTGAATTATTTAAGAACTATAGTTACTGAGAAAGTAGTCAGTTATTTAGCAATCACAAGGGGTCTTTGCTGATTCATGTCCATATGATAGCACTGTGGGATTTTCTTACTTAACTAATTGCACTGCACGTTCAATAATTCAACCAACAATTTCACTAGTTCAGCTGAACACTTTGAAATTACAATTGCTGAGTTTTAAGCTGCACTACAGGTTGTACAGCTTGATTTCCTGATTAGGTTGCCAGCTTTCATAATTGAGCTCTAAATGTAGCACAATTTATTAATCATGCCTTAGTCATTATTGACAACAGTTGAATGTTTATAGATTTTTTTTCATTTCCTAATCTCATTGCCTCACTTTTTAATCTCAATTAATATAAATTTTAGAAGAAATTTTAAGTGCTAAATTCATGATATGATGTTAACTTTGTACAATAGAACTACTTTATAAATTAAAATGTAATATAGAACATAAATAAAATTACTTTGTAAATGGAAAACTAAGTTATTTGTCACTATGAAATAAATAGGAATTGATTTAATTATATATTTGCAGTATTTAAATTTTTTTATTTTCTCATCCACAAAATGCATTTCTATAATTCTCAACAGGTCATATAATGTACCTTGGCTATGGAAATTAAAACACATACACACATACACACATATATATGTATCTAATATATATAGATTTACATTTGCATATATCTATATTCACCAAGTATTAATATAAGTACATATATATATATATTAAAATATTGATTTGTGACATATGCTCAGTTGTGAAATTGGGCAATATTATATAGCAAAGTTTTTTACCGAAAAAGAAAGAAAGAAAGAAAGAAAGAAATCTGACTCATTCAACATTAGCTTCCTGGATGGCTCAGCAGGTAAAGAACCTGCCTGCAATGCACGAAACACAGGAAACTCAAGTTTGATCCCTGGGTCAGTAAGGTCCCGTGGAGAAGGAAATGTCAAACTACTCCAGTATTCTTACCTGAAAAATCCAGAGGAGCCTGGTGGGCTACAGTCTATGGGGTCACAAAGAGTTGAACATGGCTGAGCATCTAAGCACAGCACAGCACTGCATCCAATATTATACTGACTTTTCTAACTCATAAACTATTTTCCTGACAAGATTGCTCAGGGTATAAAGATTCAGTCACGCATAATGAAAAGGTTCTAGAGATCTGCTGTATGACATTGTGCTTATACTTAATACTGGGCTGTGCATCCAAAAACCTGTTAAGAGTCAAGAGTTCATGTTATGTGTTTTTGCCACAACAAAATATATAACATTGAAGGAAAACAAGAGTAGACACCACCTAATTATAGCTTTGAATATTCATTGCAAGGACTGATGCTGAAGCTGAAGCTCCAATACTTTGGCCACATGATGCAAAGAGTCAACTCATTGGAAAAGAACCTTATGCTTGGATAGACATTTCCAAGGGTAGGAGGAGAGGCCAGGAAGAGAGGACAGGAGGAGAGGGGGTGACAGAGGATGAGATGGTTGGATGGTGCCACCACCTCAGTAGCCATGAATTTGAGCAAACTATAGGAGATGTAAAGGACAGCAAAGTCTGTCCTTTGGTTAAACCTAAAGAGAGAGGAAAAAAAAAAAAAGTGGGCCATGGTGGATCAGATGGTAAAGAATCTGCCTGCAATGCAGGAGACCTGAGTTCTATCCCTGGGTTGGGAAGATCCCCTGGAGAAGGAAATGGCAAGCCACTCCAGTATTCTTGCCTGGAGAATCCCATGGACAGAAGAGCCTTGTGAGCTACAGTCCATAGGGAAAGTCCATACAGTTGCAAAGAATTGGAGACAACTGTACAGTCCATACAGTTGCAAAGAGTTGGAGGCTACTTAGTGACTGAACAACAGTTATAGGTGGAGACAGTCAAACTCCCTTACACAAACTCAGTACACCTGGTATTTACCGTGTACCAGAGATGTTCATACTGGCAAGGGTTATAGACAAAGAGAATAACAATTACATGGAAGTTTTATAAATGCCACAGTCCATACAGTTGCAAAGAGTTGGAGGCTACTTAGTGACTGAACAACAGTTATAGGTGGAGACAGTCAAACTCCCTTACACAAACTCAGTACACCTGGTATTTACCGTGTACCAGAGATGTTCATACTGGCAAGGGTTATAGACAAAGAGAATAACAATTACATGGAAGTTTTATAAATGCCAGGAATATAAATGCACAGAGTGCTTCTGGAACAGGGGTAAGAAGCAGGTTGAGAATTGACTGGAAGTCTTTCTAGGGGTAAAGGGACATAAAAATAATACTGGAGTATAAAGGACGTTCCAAATAAAGGAAAACAGTGTGTAGGAAGATAGTAATGCCAAGGATCATGGCAAACATGGCAACATCATGCTGCAGGCAAATCATTGCTCCCCTTAATTTTCTTAAATTCAGTGACCCCTGAGAACATAGTAAGTTCTACTCCTCATTCTTAATGCATCAATTCAGTTCAGTTGCTCAGTCATGTCGGACTTTTTGTGACCCCATGAATCGCAGCATGCCAGGCCTCCCTGTCCATCACCATCTGCTGGAGTTCACTCAGACTCACATCCATAGAGTTGATGATGCCATCCAGCCATCTCATCCTCTGTTGTCTTCTTTTACTCCTGCCCTCAATCCCTCCCAGCAACAGAGTCTCTTCCGATGAGTCAACTCTTCACATGAGGTGATGAAAGTACTGGAGTTTCAGCTTTAGCATCAGTCCTTCCAAAGAAATCCCAGGGCTAATCT
>SJYC01036345.1:0-17187 GCA_006408675.1 Madoqua kirkii | reverse complement strand
CTCAATGAATATGAGTTTCAGTAGACTTTGGGAGTTGGTGATGGACACGGACACCTAGCATGCTCTGATTCATGAGGTCGCAAAGATTCAGACATGACTGAGCAACTGAAATGAACTGAACTGAACTGACTGAATCAACATATAATATTAAATAATATATAATAACATTATATATTATAATACATAATAATTAATTATATATATAAACGTATTATTAAATAATAATATACAATTATTGTATATAATAATATAATATTGTATACCAACTTTTGATTAGTGATATATGTATATATTCAAACAAGGGAGAGACTGAGATATAGTGAGAAAAAGCAGAATAGTACTGAGATATAGGATTAAATATTTGTGCAGAAATCCTGATGAATTTGTTGAAAAAAAACAAAAAAATTATTCACAGCTGAATTGATCAATGAGTAAATGTAAAAGGTATTGAATGAATGCAGAGTTTGTATCACACAGGATTCTTCACTTTCTTTGGCACTTTCAGTTCCCAAGGAATAAGAATATGTTTTCCCCAAATCTCACATTATTGACTGAATTCATTCTCTTGGGACTCACAGATGACCCAGTGTTACAGAAAGCCCTGTTTGGGGTGTTCCTGGTGATCTACCTAATCCTATTGGTGGGAAATCTGAGCATAATCATGCTGATAAGGACCAGTCCACACCTCCAGACTCCTATGTATTTTTTCCTCAGCCACGTCTCCTTTGTAGACCTTTGCTATTCCTCCAATGTTACTCCAGATATGCTACACAATTTCCTCTCAGACCAGACCATTTCCTATGCTGAATGCTTCACACAGTGTCTTATCTTCATTGCCCCGGTGATCATTGAACTGTATCTCCTTGCTTCAGTGGCCTTGTACCACTGTGTAGCCATGTGCACCCTCTACGTTACAGCACCAGGAAGTCCAAGGTCAATGGTCTCTCTCAGGCACTGCTGACCTTTCACTTGTCCTTCTACGACTCCCTTGAAACTAGCCATTTTCTACGGTGCTGATCCTCTTCTGATAATGTTGGCCTTCTCTGACACCTGTGTCAAAAAGATGGCAATGTTTGTGGTTCCTAGTTTCACTTGCTTAAGTTCTCTCTTCATCATTCCTCTGTCCTATATTTTCATAATTGCATCCATCTTGGGGATCCATTCTGCAAAAGGCAGGTACAAAGCCTTTTCTTCTTGTGGTTACCCCCTGACAACAGTCATTATATTTTATGGAACCCTCTTCTGCATGTAATTAAGGCCTCCATCTAAGAACTCAGTTCAGTTCAGTTCAGTCACTCAGTCGTGTCTGACTCTTTGCGACCCCATGAATCGCAGCACGCCAGGCCTCCCTGTCCATCACCAACTCCCGGAATTCACTCAAATTCACTTCCATCGAGTCAGTGATGCTATCCAGCCATCTCATCCTCTGTCGTCCCCTGCTCCTCCTGCTCCCAACCCCTCCCAGCATCAGAGTCTTTTCCAATGAGTCAACTCTTCGCGTGAGGTGGCCAAAGTACTAGAGTTTCAGCTTTAGTATCATTCCTTCCAAAAAAATCCCAGGGTTGATCTCCTTCAGAATGGACTGGTGGATTTCCTTGCAGTCCAAGGGACTCTCAAGAGTCTTCTCCAACACCACAGTTCAAAAGCGTCAATTCTTTGGTGCTCAGCCTTCTTCACAGTCCAACTCTCACATCCATACATGACCACTGAAAAAAAGCATAGCCTTGACTAGACAGACATTTGTTGGCAAAACAATGTCTCTGCTTTTCAACATACCATCTATGTTGGTCATAATTTTTCTTCCAAGGAGTAAGCGTCGTTTAATTTCATGGCTGCAGTCACCATCCGCAGTGATTTGGAACTCCAAAAAATAAAGTCTGACACTGTTTCCACTGTTTCCCTGTCTATTTCCCATGAAGTGATGGGACCAGATGCTATGATCTTCTTTTTTTGAATGCTGAGCTTTAACCCAACTTTTTCACTCTCCACTTTCACTTTCATCGAGAGTCTTTTTAGTTCCTCTTCACTTTCTGCCATAAGCGTGGTGTCATCTGCCTATCTGAGTTTATTGATATTTCTCTCGGCAATCTTGTTTCCAGCCTGTGCTTCTCCCAGCCCAGCATTTCTCATGATGTACTCTGCATATAAGTTAAATAAGCAAGGTGACAATACACAGCCTTGACGTACTCTTTTTCCTATTTAGAACCAGTCTGTTGTTCCATGTCCCGTTCTAACTTTTGCTTCCTGACCTGCATATAGGTTTCTCAAGAGGCAGGCCAGGTGTGTGTGACCTCAGGAGTGTCTACCTGTTTGCAATACTATGTTTGGCACACGCAGACACCAGATTGACCAGAGACTGTATGTATGTTATGTATGTATGTAACTAGAACACCTGGAAGGGTGCATTGGTTGTGATCATAAAGAGGAATTTGACTATCATGTGACCAACTTTACATCTTTAAATAAGCATGAAAATGGAAAATCAAATAGCAATAATTAATTATCATGGAAAACTGGTAAACAGAAGGAACTAATTTCACTTTTCCTTAAGCCTAGTATTTTATAAGGTCATCATCATGTACATATCAGTGTGACTTTATTCTTCATAAAGTGACATAAAATATTTTGACTTTTTCTTAATTGGAAACTTCTTTAATGTCTGTGTAACATTTTAATGCAAAGTCTGTCACGTGATAGTCAAATTCCTTTCTATGATCACAATTAATGCACCCTTCCAGGTGTTCTAGTTACATACATATATACATACATACATACAGCCTCTGGTCTGTCTGGTGTCTTCCTGTGTCTAACCCGGTATTTGTTAATAGTAATATTGAAATACAAAAATAGAAAAAAGCATGGGTTCAAATCTGTTCTCTAATAGTATTCAACTGGTTGGTGATCTAAGGTCTTTGTAATTCAAGCTCCTACTGTTTGTCCCTTTTCCTTTTAAAAATATGGAGCTTGTGAATAGGTTGAGATTTTCAAGGGTAAACAAGCCATCTTTATTTGTTTGTTAAGAGTGAGTGACAAAGACAAGTGAGTATCAATATTTCTATTATTTTTTAATCTGGAACCATTTTTAAAATTTTACTTCTCAAGAGAAAATTAATCCAAGGAGAGGATTTTTTTCTTCTTGAGATTAAATATCACTATCACAGTAGCTATGATACTATACTATAAAATTGAGAAATAGCAAAATAAATAAAAATTGAGTTCCAAAAGTTGTTTTTAATACATGGAAGTTTTCATTGTTGCATTTGTGTCCACTATCTTCACACAATAAAATGATATTCCCAGTGTTAGTAAGGGTGTGAGAAATTTAGGGTACTCATTTGCTGGGGTTGATGTCATACATGACTAAGTCCAAAAAGAAAAATATATATATATGTAACCAAGAATAAAATGGTGGAAATCTACCTTAATGTAACAAGTATACACTTGAGGCCATAATTTATATGCATAAATATTTTTCTAAAGGTAGAAAAAACAAACACTCCTTAAATATTAAAGGAAGTGGTGAACTATGTTTGTGTCATATCAATGTTAATTTATATTATGCTTTTTTAAATTTTTTTTATTTTTTTTTAATTTTTATTTTTTGTTTAATGCTTATTCCATTTCACAGCACTGTATTGGTTCTGCCATACACTGACATAAATCAGCCACAGGTGTGGACGATCTCCCCATGTTAAAGCCCCCTCCCACCTCCCTTCCCTGCCCATCCCCCCGGTTCATCCCATATCCGGCCCCAAGCATCCTGTATCCTGTATTGAACATAGACTGGTGCTTCATCTCCCATATGATTGTACACATGTTTCGTTGTCATTCTCCCAGATCTTCCCACCCTCTCCCTCTCCCTTCCCTTTTCTTTCTTTTTTTTTTTTAAATTTTTATTTTTTGTTTAATGCTTATTCCATTTCACAGCACTGCATTGGTTCTGCCATACATTGACATAAATCAGCCACAGGTGTGGACGATCTCCCCATGTTAAAGCCCCATCCCACCTCCCTTCCCTGCCCATCCCCCCGGTTCATCCCATATCCGGCCCCAAGCATCCTGTATCCTGTATTGAACATAGACTGGTGCTTCATCTCCCATATGATTGTACACATGTTTCGTTGTCATTCTCCCAGATCTTCCCACCCTCTCCCTCTCCCTCTGAAGCCAACAGTCCGTTCTATATTATGCTTTTAAATAAAGATTAATTCCAAAGTTTATCAAGTAGTCTAGAAAATACAACTTAGTTTCAAAACACTAAAACCAAGTTTCCATGCATATTAGAATAGCTGTTATTTTAAAATTGTTTGTGGATAGACAAGAACTGACAGGTAATATGTAAAATTATTGCACAATAATCTTTAATATTTTAGGAAAAAAATGACATAAATCTCTTATATAAGAAATGAAAACTCCAAGTCAGGAAAGTGTAGCTCCCATTCATAAGGGTGTCTTCTTTGATTAAAATTATTAGATTATTAAAATCACTGCCAAGAGCAAGCATGAAGAATTCCACCCATGACAAGGTCATGCGGCAGAGCTTTGATGGTAAGGCTAAATCAGAGTTCAGGTTTTCCCCATGATATTTCCTGAGCATGTACCCTCAAAACCAAAGATCTGCAGGCCTTTGTACTCTGCTTTGCCACTCTTCTGACACACTGGGAAAAGTCAATTTAGGGCTTTAGTCTTCTGCATTTGAAAGGGATGTTTCAGTTAAACCCCCTCTGATAGCTCTCTAGCTTGCCTAACAGATTCCTCGGACATCTTACAGCTTGTTCATTGCTTACAGCCCCCAACAACAAGAGGCACAAAGCTTAAAAGCATCTTAAAGATACAGAGCTTTTTCTAAAGAGCTAAAAATTATATTGGTGATGGGTTTTCACTGCTGATTCAATGATTTCTTCCAGACCTCCAATTCTTTATCTTTTAGGCACCTAGGAGGATGTTACTCAATGTAATTGAGATATCAAAAAAGATAATATAGTAGTTTTGATGTTAGCAACATTAGACTTTTGAGTTAATTACTTTTTTTTGTTATAAATCACTGTACTCCTTACTTGTTATAAATTGCTGTATCTTCACTATGTAAGAATGTAATTTTATTTAGTCTTTTCTGAGAGTGGCACCAGATTTTGGGAAGAACAATATTTTTACAACAGATAAGTCTTCTGGCTGACAAACGCTTATCAGAAAAAAAAAGGCTTTAAATGCTAATTGGCTTTCTGGCCAGAATATGATGTAAATACCTAAGATTTGCGTATACAATTAGGTACACAGAGAGAAAGCCTGGTTTTGGTAAAAGTCAGGGCTGCTGACATTGCATTACCCATTGATCTCTATGTATTATCAAAAGTATAAAAAGGCCTTCTGAACAATTAAGGATGGACCAGTTTCTTGGACTAGTCTCTCGGCCTAGTTTCTTGAGAATCTGGCTCCCCCTGTGTCTCTCTCTCTCTTTTTCTCCCTCTCCCTTCCTCTCCTCTTTAATTTCAGTCTGAATTCTCATCTGTAATGGAGTGGCTCACCAAGTCTACTTACTTGTCCTGGCTTCTAAGACCCGCGTGAAAGGGAGCCTAAGGCAGGGGGGAGCCTAAGGCAGGGCACCTGTCAATATTCAAGTGGGCACCGGTGGCCCAATTGTAGATGGTGCAAATCTCTTGTCCTGAGATTTTATTGGTCTTTCCTGTAAGCCAAGTTATTCAGCACCTTTTCTCCACTTAATTTTCCTACTACACTATTTCTCCCTAATCTAATCTTATATTTCTTATATTAATAAATAAGTTTTGCTTGCCTACACCGTCCACACTTCTAATCACCCTGGATCCACTGGGGCTGGACCCTGGCAAATCAGAATATCAGGGTTTGTTTCAAATAATAACTGGGAGATAGTGAAGGACAGGAAAGTCTGGTGTTCTGTAGTCCATGGGGTCACAAATAGTTGAGATGATTGAGTGACTGAACAACAATGATAAAACATATATATTTTTTAAAATATTCAAATGATATAGACAAGAATTCATCAAAGGTTTATTCAGAACACCCACTGAAGATTAGAGAAATGAGATTTTTGAGTGGATAATCAGCTTTCATTAAGGGAATACGTCATATATCACAGGGAAGTAAATTAGCTTCTTATTGAGGAAATATACTGTAATGTGCATTGCTTTACTGTTAAAAGTACCTCAGTGATGCTCTATATTGAAGACTTAGGAAGAAAAAGGAAGAAATATATGCCAAGCAAGTGGAAATGAGTCCTTGAGTGAGACTAAAAGCTTAAACCTACTTAATCATAAGAAACTGACTTTGGTTGTTGTGTTTTCTTCCAAACAACACTTCCATTCTTTGTTTCCATTAACTCGATTCCAAGTTCTGCAAACATGTGTGTCAATGTGAACGTGTGCTGGGTCAGATCCAATTCTTTGCGACTCAGTGGACAGGAGTCTGATGCCTGACAAGCTCCTCTGTCCATGGATTCTCCAAGCAAGAATACTGGAGTGGGTTTGATTCTTCAGACATGATGGTATATTTCTGGGTTGCTTTTGAGACACTTTTCTTTCTTTCTTTTCTTTTTTTCTTTTTCTTTCTTTCTTTCTTTTTTTTAAACTGGGAAACTGTCAAAAGAGAACTCTTCTTCATTGTACCAAGGTTTCTCATAAATACTCTTAAAGCCTGTTTCACATCATTGTTCCTGAGGCTATAGATAAATTGATTCAGCGTGGGATTCACAAAAATGCAAATCATTGACACAATTTTCCCTTGTTCCACAGATTTCTTGTTTGCTGGTCTCAGATACATGCAAATCATGGACCTGTAGAACATAGTGACAGCTGTCAGGTGGGAGCCACAGGTGGAGAAGGCTTTGTGCTGCTCTTCATTGGAACAGATCCTCAAAATGATGATGAAAGTGAAAACAAAGGAGATGAAGATAATGAGTAGGGAACCTGTGAGGTTAACCCCTGTGAACACAAACAAGGCAATTTGCTTTATGTAACTGTCAGAACATGTCAACATTAAGAGGGATGGGTTAGCACAGTAGAAATGGTTGATGGTTTTGGATCTACAAAAGGACACACGAGAGGTCAATATTACCTGCATTGTGCCCACCATAAACCCTCAGATGTAGGGGAAAGTGAGAAGGCAGATGCACAGTGACCTGGACATCCTTCTCTTGTAATGCAGGGGGTTGCAGATTCCCATGTACCTGTCATAGGCCATAGCACCAGGAATGTAATATTCAGTAAGAAGCAGAGTCACAAAACAAAACAAAACAAAACAAAACATTGTGCTAGGCACCCCACCTAGGAAATGTTGTCGTTGTTTCCTCTGATAAGAAGTTAACGAGTATCTGAGGAGAGACATTTATAGAGTAAAAAATATCCACACATGCTAAGTGCATGAGGAAAAAGTACATGGGGATTTGCAGCTGGGGAGTGAATCTTATTAATAAAATCACCCCAAAGTTCCCAGTCAGAGTGCTGAGATAAATCATGAGAAACCCCATAAAAATGATGGGCTGTGGCTCTTGTTGACTGGTAAGTTCCAGCAGAATAAACTCAGTCGCCATTGTGCCATTGTGTGAAGGAAGTGTTCCCATTTTCAAACTCTCTAATAAGAGAAGAATAATGTTTTCAGATATAAAAAGAAATAGGTTGTATGAAATTAAAAAATAGACAAAATAAATCAGCACTAAAAAAACTGTTTTCAAAAGAGAGATCTAACTAAGTTGTTACTACCCTGAAAAATGGAAGAGTTTCACTAGATGCTTCAGACAGTTGGTGGTGCTGAGTAAACTGGATAATCTGTTTCATGAGCATGTTTTGAAGTCCAAGCAGCATCAATGCAGGCTGTTCTGCAATCTCCACCTATCTCTACTAAAACATATAGAATCAGAATTAACTCTTTGGTGTCCCTCATTAGGCTATGGACTAGGAAGCACTGATGCTCAAGCAAACTACTGCCTTTGTTTGATCATGACATAATGCTGGGTCAGAAAATGGAAAAATGGTAAGTTTTCGGTACATTGGTTTTACTTTTGTCAGTAAATGTGAACATTCCATAATTAGAGTAGTATACTCTTCTTGAGAGCCTGTGTACATTTATTCAGATTCAGCTTCTTCTTTATTCCTTACTTACTTTCCAGCAGCAATAAACTTCTCCCAGTCCCTTGATAGTCTGCCCCTCCCATTTCCTTTATTTCAAATCAACAGTAGGTAGTCTAGGGTTATTTATTTGTCTGTTCCCCACTATAATCTCACTGATCTCTCATTCTTTATCTTGATGTGCACTGTGTTTAGAATCTTCATTGTGTGTTGAGATACTGTTTCTGTTCTATGCTTTGGTTTTCTGGCCACAAGGCATGAGATCTTGGCTCCTCATCCAGGGGTGGGCTAGTGTCCACGCAATGGAAAGAGAAGTCTCAACCCCTGGACTGCCAAGGAAGCCCCTCACTAATTTCTTATTAATTCACACGTCTCAGTTTATTTTATATTACATATATATGTGTGTGTCTGTGTATCTCATATTCACATTTCAATTAATCTCATATCTTTGACTCCATACCTTATATCGAAACTATTTGAAAGTCTTGTCTGTTCTACCTTTAACACATTATTTATTGAATATTACAGCAGCTTGTCAGCACTTACTCTGCTACCAGTCAAATCTAAGCTACTTTAATGCCTAAGCTACTATAATAATTTTCCTTCTTCCATATTTGAAATCTTCTATCCTCCAACATAACCCAATTATTGTTTTTTGCATATTTACTGTTTCTTTTAATTATTATTTTTTTGAAAAATTTTTAATTTTTATTTTACTTTACAATACTGTATTGGTTTTGCAATACATCAACATGAATCTTCCACGGGTGTACATGAGTTACCAATCCTGAACCCTCATCCCATCTTCCTCCTCATACCATCTCTCTAGGTCATCCCAGTGCACCAGCCCCAGGCATCTTGTATCCTGCATCAAACCTAGACTGGCGATTCATTTCTTACATGCTATTATACATGTTTCAATGCCATTCTCCCAACTCATCCCACCCTCTCCCTCTCCCATAGAGCCCAAAAGACTGTTCTATACTTCTGTGTCTCTTTTGCTGTCTCGCCTACAAGGTTATCAATACCATCTTTCTAAATTCTGTATATATATGTGTTAGTATACTCTACTGGTGTTTTTCTTTCTGGTTTACCTCACTCTGTATAATCGGCTCCAGTTTCATCCACATCATTAGAACTGATTCAAATGTATTCTACTTAAAGGCTGAGTAATACTCAGCTGTGTATATGTACCACAGCTTTCTTATCCATTCATCTGCTGATGGACATCTAGGTTGCTTCCATGTCTTGGCTATTATAAACAGTGCTCTGATGAACATTGGGGTACTCGTGTCTCTTTCAATTCTGGTTTTCTCGGTGTATATGCCCAGCAGTGGGACTGCTGGGTCATAAGGCAGTTCTATTTCCAGTTTTTTAAAGAAGTAACTGGAATTCTTAACTTTATTTTTTGTTTTTTTTTTTATTTTTCTTTTTGTTTATTTATTTTTAAACTTTATTTTACTTTGCAATACTGTATTGGTTTTGCCATACATTGACATGAATCCACCATGGGTGTACATGAGTTCCCAATCCTGAACCCCCCTCACACCTCCCTCCCCATATCAACTCTCTAGGTCATTCCAGTGCACCAGCCCCAAGCATCCTGTATCCTGTATCGAACCTAGACTGGAAATTGATTTCTTACATGATAGTGTACATGTTTGATGCTAACACATTTGCAAAAGATTTGAAAAATACATAGCAAAGTTATATCTATTTCCACTATATATTACAATTTTTAAATAGATAAATTAAGATCTTTAGTTGGTATTTCAATATCAAACTCTCAAAAATTAATTGAATGAATATACAAAGAGGTAGAAGGATATATTAGACTGAAAAGCACTGTGAACCAATTCAATATCATTAAGATTTGTACAATTTTGACATAGGAGTGGGATATAAATTCTATTCAAATTCCCATAGAGTATAAATGAGATGACACTGGAACATATCCAGGAATATGAGATTGCCACTGATCTTTTATAAACACAAAGCACATCATATTGGTGACCTGGTAAAATGGCGCTACATTTTCCATCACACTTAGGCTTAAAACCTAACTTCTTATCAGGGTCTGCAAGGGGTTGTGTGATGTTTCACCATACATTTCTTCAAATTTTTCCACCAATTCATCTTAAGACCTTTTTTTCCTGCCACATTGATTGTCTTATTTTGCCTTAAACATGACTCATATGTTACTACCTCAGGGCCTTGCACATACTGTTCTATCTGCCTAGAATGTTCTTCTCTCAGATCATTAAATGATTCACTTCATTACTTCATTTAGATCTTTCTTCTCATGACACCTCTTCTGGAAAGCTTGTCTTGGCCTCTTGTCTATGTTATTCAATACCAAATAGCTCTCTAATCAAGCATTATGATCTGTTTTTCTTATATCTTTTTTCACTTCTAAAAGTATTATTTTTTATAACAACTTCCACCCTTGGAATACTAGTCACATGAGGGAATGGACTTTATTTGTGCTATATCCACAGAATTTGGGTGATGCCTGAATCATGGTCAAGAAAACAGTATCCATTAGTTGTAGAAATGATAAACTGGTGAGGTAATCTAGCCAATTACATCAGCTGATTTTCCATGATATGTATATTTCTTGCCTCCTTGATGTTGCCAATGGAGACTGAGTTGCTACAAAATTCTTTAGAGGGGGCACAAATAAGAGGTGATTTTAATAACACAATCTAGTGATAGTTGTACATGTTTTAAATCTCAATAATTAACAGCTAAAACGTCTACAGTGAATCCTTGGAAACAGGTAAAAGTAAAAGCTGATTGAAAAAACTGAGTTATCTTTAATCACTACGGTAAACCTTTACAAGTTCAGAAGGACAAAGAATGGTCACATTTCTTAAAAGACAACTCTATTGCTTTATTAAATTTATGTTTTTATAAATATAATACTCAGAATAGGGGTTATCAACTCTGGCTTCACACTGGAAACAGATGTGGAATTTCTAAAATCACTAATACTTGAGCTTTAGCGCAACTGAGGTTACTACACACATGGGCATATTTAACAAGTTTTCTATAGGGTTTTAATGCATGGCCAGGGCTGAAGTGCTGCTAGAGACAACTGAAATGATCTGCTTTAATAAAGATTTTTTTTTCCATTTTTATTTATTTATTTATTTATTATTTTTTTTCTTTACAATACTCTATTGGTTTTGCCATACATCAACATGAATCTGCCACGGGTGTACATAAGTTCCCACTCTTGAAGCCCCCTCCCACCTCCCTCCTCATATCATCTTTCTGGGTTATCCCAGTGCACCAATCCCAAACATCCTGTGTCCTGCATCAAACCTAGACTGGCGATTCATTTCTTATATATTATACATGTTTCACTGCCATTCTCCCAAACCATCACGCCCTCTCCGTTTCCCACAGAGTCAAAAAGTCTGTCCTTTACATCTGCATTTCTTTTTGTCTCACCTACAGGGTTATCATTACCATCTTTCTAAATTCTATATATATTTGTTAGTATATTCTATCGGTGTTTTTCTTTCTGGCTTACTTCACTCTGTATAATCGGCTCCAGTTTCATCCACCTCATTAGAACTGATTCAAGTGTATTATTTTGATGGCTGAGTAATACTCCATTGTGTATATGTACCACAGCTTTCTTATCCATTTATCTGCTGATGAACATCTAGGTTGATTCCATATCCTGGCTATTATAAACAGCGCTGTGATGAATATTGGGGTACATGTGTCTCTTTCAATTCTAGTTTCCTTGGTATGTATGCCCAGCAGTGGCATTGCTATGTCATAAGGTAGTTCAATTTCCAGTTTTTTAAGGAATCTCCACACTGTACTTCATAGTGGCTGTACTAGTTTGCATTCCCACCAACAATGTAAGAGGATTTCTTTTTCTCCACACCGTCTCCAGCATTTATTGCTTGTAGACTTTAGGATTGCAGCCAGTCTGACTGGCATGAAATGGTACCTCATTGTGGTTTTGATTTGCATTTCTCTGATATTGAGTGACGTTGAGAATCTTTTCATGAGTTTGTTAGCCATCCGTCTGTCTTCTTTGGAGAAATGCCTATTTAGTTATTTGACCCATTTTTTGATTGGGTCATTTATTTTTCTGGAATTGAACTGCATTTGTTGCTTGTATATTTTTGAGATCACTTGTCAGTTACTTCATTTGCTATTATTTTTTCCCATTCCAAAGGCTGTCTTTTCACCTTGCTAATATTTTCCTTTGTGCTTCATAAGCTTTTGATTTTAATTAGGTCCCATATGTTTATTTTTGCTTTTATTTACAGTATTCTGGAAGGTGGGTCATAGAGGATCCTGCTGTGATTTATGTCGGAGAGTATTTTGCCTATGTTCTCCTCTAGGAGTTTTATAGTGTCTGGTCTTACGTTTAGATCTTTAATCCATTTTGAGTTTATTTTTGTGTGTGATGTTAGAAAGTGATCTAGTTTCATTCTTTTACAAGTGGTTGGCCAGTTTTCCCAGCACCACTTGTTAAAGACATTGTCTTTACGCCATTGTATATTATTGTCTCCTTTGTCAAAGATAAGGTGTCCATAGGTGTGTGGGTTTATCTCTGGGCTTACTATTTTGTCCCATTGATCTATATTTCTGTCTTTGTGCCAGTACCATACTGTCTTGATGACTGTGACTTTGTAGTAGAGCCTGAAGTCAGGCAGGTTGATTCCTGCAGTTCCATTCTTCTTTCTCAGGATTGCTTTTGCTATTCGAGTTTTTTTTTTGGGGGGGGGGGTTTCCATACAAACTGTGAAGGTATTTGTTCTAGCTCTGTGAAAAATACCACTGGTATTTTCATAGGGATTGCATTGAATCTGTAGATTGCTTTCGGTAGTATACTCATTTTCACTATATTGATTCTTCCAATCTATGAACATGGTATATTTCTCCATCTATTAGTGTCTTCTTTAATTTTTTCACCAGTGTTTTACAGTTTTCTATATATAGATCCTTAGTTTCTTTAGGAAGATATATTCCTAAGTATTTTATTCTTTTCGTTTCAATGGTGAATGGAATTGTTTCCTTTTTTTTTTTTTACTTTCTAATTATTAGTGTATAGGAATGCAAGGGATTTCTGTGTGTTGATTTTATATCCTGCAACTTTACTATATTCATTGATTAGATCTAGTAATTTTCTCTGGAGTCTTTTGGATTTTCTATTTAGAGGATCATGTCATCTGCAAACAGTGAAAGTTTTACTTCTTCTTTTCCAATTTGGATTCCTTCTATTTATCTTTCTGCCCTGATTGCTTTAGCCAAAACTTTCAGAAATATATTGAATAGTAGCAGTGAACGTGGACACCCTTGTCTTCTTTCTGACATTAGGGAAAATGCTTTCAATTTTCCACCATTGAGGAAAATGTTTGCTGTGAGTCTGCCATATATAGCTTTTATTATGTTAAGATATATTCCTTCTATTCCTACTTTCTGGTGAGTTTTTATCACAAATGGATGTTGAGTTTTGTCAAAGACTTTCTCTGCATCTATTGAGATAATCATATGGCTTTTATTTTTCATTTTGTTAATGTGGTGAATCACATTGATTGATTTGCGGATATTGAAGAATCCTTGCATCACTGGGATAAAGCCCACTTGATCATGGTGTATAATCTTTTTGATGTGTTGCTGGATTCTGATTGCTAGAAAAATTTTTAAGGATTTGTGCATCTATGTTCATCAGTGATATTGACCTGTAGCTTTCTTTTTTTGTGGTTTTATTTTATTTTATTTTTTTTTTTGTCAGGTTCTGGTATTAGGGTAATGGTGGCCTCATAGAATGAGTTTGGAAGTTTACCTTCCTCTGCAATTTTCTGGAACAGTTTGAGTAGGATAGGTGTTAGTTCTTTAAATTTTTGATAGAATTCAGCTGTGAAACCGTCTGGCCCTGGGCTTTTGTTTGCTGGAACATTTCTGATTACAGTTTCAATTTCTGTGCTTGTGATGGGTCTGTTAAGATTTTCTATTTCTTCCTGGTTCAGTTTTGGAAAGTTGTACTTTTCTAAGAATTTGTCCATTTTTTCCACGTTGTCCAATTTATTGGCATATAATTGCTGATAGTAGTCTCTTATGATCCTTTGTATTTCTGTATTGTCTGCTGTTATCTCTCCATTCATTTCTAATTTTATTTATTTGATGTTTTTCTCTTTGTTTCTTGATGAATCTGGCTAATGGTTTTTCAATTTTATTTATCTTTTCTAAGAACCAGCTTTTTTCTTTGTTGATTTTTGCTATGGTCTCTTTTGTTTCTTTTGCATTTATTTCTGCCCTAATTTTTAAGATTTCTTTCCTAGTACTAACCCTGGGGTTCTCCATTCCTTCCTTTTCTAGTCTCTTTAGGTTAGAGTTAAGTTTTTTATTTGACTTTTTTCTTGTTTCTTGAGGTATGCCTGTAATGCTATGAACTTTCCCCTCAGCACTGCTTTTATAGTGTCCCATAGGTTTTGGGTTGTTGTGCTTTCATTTTTATTCATTTCTATGCATAATTTGATTTCTTTTTTGATTTCTTCTAGGGTTTGTTTGTTATTCATAAGCGTGTTGTTCAACCTACATATGTTGAATTTTTTAATAGTTTTTCTTCTGTATTTGATATCTAATTTATTGCATTATGGTCAGAAAAAATGCTTGGCATGATTTCATTTTTTTTGAATTTACCAAGGCTAGATTTATGGCCCAAGATGTCATCTGTCCTTGAGAAGGTTCTGTGTGCACTTGAGAATAAGGTGAAATTCATTGTTTTGGGGTGAAATGTCCTGTATATATCAATTAGGTCTCACTGGTCCACCGTATTATTTAAGTATGTGGGGTTTTTTTGTTGTTCTTAATTTTCTGTTTATTTGCTCTACACATAGGTGTGAGTGGAGTTTTAAAGTCTCCCACTATTATTGTTATTGTTCATTTCCCCTATCATACTTGTTAGCATTTGTCTTACATATTGTGGTGCTCCTATGTTGGGTGCATATATATTTATAATTGTTATATCTTCTTTTTGCATTGATCTTTTGATCATTATGCAGTGTCCTTCTTTGTCTCTTTCCGCAGCCTTAGTTTAAAGTCTATTTTATCAGATATGACTATTGCTACTCTCGCTTTCTTTTGGTTTCTATTTGCATGGAATATCTTTTTCCAGCCCTTCACTTTCAGTCTGTATGTGTCCCTTGTTTTGTGGTTGGTCTCTTGTAGACAACATATATAGGGATTTTTATTTTTTGTTTTTAATCCATTCAGCTGGTCTTTGTCTCTTGGTTTGGGCATTCACTCCTTTTACGTTTAAGGTAATTATTGATAAGTATAGTCCATTTTCCATTTACTTTATTGTTTTGGGTTCAGGTTTATACACTTTTTTGTATTTCCTATCTAGAGCAGATCCTTTAGCGTTTGTTGGAGACCGGGTTATGTGATGTTGAATTCTCACAGCTTTTGCTTGTCTGTAAAAGGTCTTGTAGATTTTCATAAAACCGATCAACTTCAGCTTCTTCAGCATTACTGGTTGGGGCATAGACTTGGATAACTGTGATATTGAATGGTTTGCCTTGGAAATGAACAGCGACCATTCTGTAGTTTTTGAGATTGCATCCAAGTACTGCATTTCAGAATCTTTTGTTGACCATGAGGGCTACTCCATTTCTTCTGAGGGATTCCTGCCCACAGTAGTAGATGTAATGGTCATCTGAGTTAAATTCTCCCATTCCAGTCCATTTTAGTTCGCTGATTCCTAAAATGTCGATGTTCACCCTTGCCATCTCTTGTTTGACCACTTCCAATTTGCCTTGATTCATGGACCTGACATTCTAGGTTCCTATGCAATATTGATCTTTATAGTTTCGAATCTTGCTTCTATCACCAGTCACATGCACATCTGGGTATTGTTTTTGCTTTGGCTCCATACCTTCATTCTTTCTGGAGTTATTTCTCCACTGATCTCCACTAGCATATTGGGCACCTAATGACCTGGGGAGTTTCTCTTTTGGTATCCTATCCTTTTGCCTTTTCATACTGTTCATGGGATTCTCAAGGCAAGAATACTAAAGTGGCTTGCCATTCCGTTCTCCAGTGGACCATGTTCTGTCAGCCCTCTCCACCATGACTCGTCCGTCTTGGGTACCCCACAGGCATGGCTTGGTTTCATTGAGTTAGACAAGGCTGTGGTCCTACTGTGATTAGATTGACTAGTTTTCTGTGAGTATGGTTTCAGTGTGTCTGCCCTCTGATGCCTTCTTGCAACACCTACCAACTTACTTGGGTTTCTTTTACCTTGAATATCTTTTCATGGCTGCTCCAGCAAAGCACAGCTGCTGCTCCTTACCTTGGATGAGGGCTTTCTCCTTACTGCCACCATTCCTGACTTTCAATGTGGGATGGCTCCTCTAGGCCCTCCTGTGCCTGTGCAGCCACTGCTCCTCAGGTTGCTCCTCCCAGCTGCCGGCCCTGGCCTCGGGCACGTGGTGGCTCCTCAGAGTCACTGTCCCTGGCCTCAACCATGAGGTGGCTTCTTCCAGCTGCCCCTGACCACGGATGTGGGGTGTCTCCTCCCAGCTTCCACTGGTCTCAGATGTGGAGTAGCTCCATCCACCTGCCGCCCTGAACTTGAACATGGGGTAGCTCCTCTCGATCACCGTCCCGACCTCAGACACAAGGTAGCTACTCTTGGCTATTCCTGCGCCTTCAAAGCCTGGCACTCTAGGCTGGTTCCTCTGACCTCACACGTGGGAAAGCTCCTCTAGGCCATGCTTAGTGCGTCAATGATGCTGTGAAAGTGCTGCACTCAATATGCCAGCAAATTTGGAAAACTCAGCAGTGGCTGCAGGACTGGAAAAGGTCAGTTTTCATTCCAATTCCAAAGAAAGACAATGCCAAAGAATGCTCCAACTACAGCAAAATTGCACTCATCTCACATGCTAGTAAAGTAATGCTCAAAATTATCCAAGCCAGGCTTCAGCAATATGTGAACCATGAACTCCCTGATCTTCAAGCTGGTTTTTGAAAAGGCAGAGGAACCAGAGATGAAATTGCCAGCATCTGTTGGATCATGGAAAAAGCGAGTTCCAATAAAATATTTATTTCTGCT